>CM077148.1:74144112-74443660 GCA_039583875.1 Platanthera guangdongensis
AACCCTACAAGGTTAGGTAATTGAAAAGTGTTATTTGTAGACTATGGTGATATTCACCTTCATGCCTAAGTTTCACATAGTCTCTTTAGGCTTCTAGGGTTTTGTCATGACCTAGTCATGACAAAACCATCTTAGGGGTTTGTTACTTGAGGGGACTTTCGGAGAAGGTAACGGGCGTCTAAGACTTGGAAGATTATATATAGGGGGCGACAATTGATTTAGGGTTTTCTGATTTGCGATCTATCGCCGCGCGTATCAATAATATATCATCGAGCGATATCTCCAACATAACTTCTTCTGCACCAACCGCCAATCTGCCCACTCAGATGCTTCCACCCGTACCTCTGTTACATGTGATATCCATTATCACCATGCGATAGTGCTTGACGATAGTTGAGTCCATTCAACGCTCTCAACGCCTCCAAGTATTGGCATATACACCATTGCCTGATATTGTCAAATGGTGGCGTTGAGTGCGTTTAGTATATTCAGCGATTCATCATGTCAAAGTGTTGATTCAGCGAGTATGGCACTTAAGCATTGAGTGCATTGACTGTGCTTTGCGATTTCGAGGAGTCAAGGAGTTGATTCGACGAGTTTGGGTCTCAGGCGTTGAGTATGTTGAGTCCACTCAATGCCTTCGTCAAGTAAAGGGTTTACTTGGTGAAATCTGGCACTTAGGCATTGAGTGTATGATGCTCACTCAATGCCATTCGACGAATCTGTCATTTGTCATTGAGTGTGTTGAGTCCTCTCAACGCCATTCATCGAGTATGATGATACTCGACGATACGTCGAGTATGACGCAGAAAGCATTGGCAGAGTTGAATCCACTCAACACCTTCGCAGAGTGAAGTGTTGATTCAGATGAAGGTAGGCATTGAGTTCGTCATGTATCCTATGGATACTCGACGATTCGTCGAGTATATGATGATACTCGACGATTCGTCCTATATTCCATGGATACTCGACGATTCTTCGAGACAAGGGTTGTCTAGCAAAATTTCTTGATTCTAAGTCTTGGGTCTGCGAGTAGCGGCGGACTGTTCCATTTATCTCTTGCAGTATAAATAGAAGACTTTAGGGGTTTTCTATAGTATGTCGTATTCCATTTATCATTCTGTCTAAGCATATGAGTAGTTACTGTGTGATAAGACCGATAACCCTAGAAATCCGATAGAAGCCGTTTTGCCTTTGCCATCACCGATCCCGATCCCGGCGAGTGACACCGCTACCTCTCCTCTAACAGATCTAACAGTCTGTGGAGACGCTAAGTGTCCTCTCCAGACCTAGAGCTTGTGCTACAAGTTGCTGTGGGTTCTCCCGATCGTCTGGACTACCAGTAGAGGCGCGGATATTCTTTCTGAGCTTTGGACTTGAGTCGTAGTGTGGCCGGTTGATGTTTTTTGGAGCATCTTGGTTATTATAGACTCAATCTCTCAAAGGTAATTTTGTTATAGCACCTTTCACTTCTATATTCATGAATATTGCTAGATCTGAATTCTTTGGGTTTTCTTATTCTTATTTTCGCTGCGCACAATTTGTTGGGATGTGTAGAAAAACCCAACCGTGGTATCAGAGGAAGGTTCGCAGTAATATTCATTATTTCAGAAGTTGTTAAATCCATAGTATGTAGATTTTGAAATTTCAGAAGTGTTCTAAAATGCCTAAATCTACTCTTGGACTCTACCAAGAATGCATGTGATTTCTTTGGCTGCTATTTCCTTAACAATACCGTCACTTTTGTTGGTTTGTGAAGCAAAGGATGTGGTAGATTTTGAATCTCACATATAAAGTGACGAGCTTGTATACTATCTAAGTGGAGTTTGTGTTGCTCATGTCCTATGCATGTAAATCTAAAGATTTAGAAGTGTTCTAAATATTCAGATTTAGCCCAGTTCATCAAGTGTGGCTGATGTTCCTTGTGCACATCTAAGATGCATTTGGATTATGTTGCTGTATCTTATTTTCTTTGATGCGCACACTGGTTAATTGTTAACAATGATTAAAGTGTTAATCAAGTATCAAAATTCCTTAAGTAATATTAAGTATTTGGATGCCTTCCGATGGATGACACTCTTCCTACCTCGATCGATGAAGTGTGGGCTTGCCAAAGCAAGGTGCATTAATCTATCTTGGTAAGGGTGCGAGCGGATAATTCTGATATCCCACTATCGACATTGGGTCTAGCTTAACTAGGTGACCTCAAAGTTTGAGTGCCCAAAGGCATAGGGTCGGCATGCTCCGTATGATGGACGCAAATAAAGAGTTATTCACCAGCCATACAAGAATTGCATTGTGATGCAATTGGCAAGTGTTGCCTACCTAAATAGCTGCATTGTCAGAGAAAATCAAAAACTGACTCATAATGTTAGTGAAATACAAATATTGTCCACTAAGAGGGTTACTCGCTAAACTCTTCGAATTGATATCGATGGTTATCAGTTTGATAAAAATAGTGGGAGTTAATTTGATAAAAGTCCTAATCGAAAGAAAAATTATATTTATGAAATGTTGTACTAATTTCACTTTGCATTGATCCTTATAGAATTTCCATAGCAAGTGGTTCACACTCCACCTTATCCCTCGGAGCAATCCTTGAGAAGGAAAAGCTGAGCGGGACTAATTATTTGGACTGGTACAGGAGCTTGAGAATTATTTTTAGGCAAGAGCGCAAGCTCTATGTTTTAGAAGAGGTATCCCCTGTTGAGCCTGCTGGGAATGAACCCTGTGCTTATAAGGATGCTTACAAGAAGTATCTCGACGACTCCTTAGATATCGAATGTCTCATGTTTGCCACCATGAACTCTGAGCGTCAAAAGCAACATGAGAACATGGGTTGCAAGGAAATTGACGAGCATCTCAAGAAAATGTTTCAAGGGCAAGCTCGTCAAGAGAGATTCGATGTCACTAAGGAGTTGTTCCAGTGCAGGATGGGAGCTCGGGACCTAGTAGGGACTCACGTACACAACATGATTGGGTATATCGAGAACCTTGAAAGACTAGGATTCCTTCTAGGCAAAGAGTTGGGCACAAACCCGACGCTGCAATCGTTGTCGGATAGTTATGAGTAGTTTGTCTTGAACTGTAACATGAATGAAATAGACAAGACACTGCCCAAGCTCCTAGGTATGTTGTGAACTGTCGAAATAAATATGAAGAAGGTCAAGACTGCTAGCCCCATATATGTTATAGAGATAAACCTTTTTGCTCCATCATCCTAGGTATTGGATACCGAATGTGGTTGACACATTTATATAAATGTGCAGGCACTGGGAAGGAGAAGAATGCTGAGTAAAGGAGAGGTGGACCTGTGTGTCGGCAATAGAGTAAGAGTTGCTAATGTCGCCATAAGAGTTTACCGTATTTCTTTGCCCAGTGAACTTGTAATAGAAGTAAATAATTATTATTTTGTTCCTTGCATAACTAGAAACATTATATCCATTTCATGTTTGGACATGCTTGGATTTTCTTTTTTTATTAAGAACAATTATGGTTTTATATTTAGAATGATGTTTGTTATGGTGTAGCCCAAATGTTTAACGGTTTATATGTTTTCAACTTAGACCATCAGAGCTATAACATAGAAAATACTAAAAGACTAAAAACAAATTACTCGACCCTTTGTATCTTTGGCCTTGTAGTTTGGGAAATATAAATGAGAAATGCATATCCAAGCTTCATAGAGATGGACTATTGGACTCATTTGATTATGAATCATTTGAGAGACGTGAATCTTGTTTGTTTGGCAAGATGACTAAGGTCCATTTCACGGGAAACAATGAGAGGGCTGATGATCTCTATGGTATAGTACATAGATATGTATATGGATCCATGAGTTCTATAGAGAGAGGTGGGTTTTTCTACTTTTTTTACATTTACTGATGATTTCAATAGATATAGATACGTGTATCTTATGAAGTGCAAATCTGAGACCTTTGAAAAGTTCAAAGAGTTGAAGAACGAAGTAGAGAACTCGTTGGGTAAGAACGTGCACTCTGATCTGATCGAGGTGTCGAATACCAAAGTCGTGAGTTTTGTGATCATCTGAAAGAGTGTGGTATTGTATTACACCTCACTCTACCTAGAACACCACAACATAATGTTGTGTCTGAGAGGAGGAATCGTACTTTGTTAGACATGATACGGTAGATAATGAGTCATGCAGATCTGCCTATTTCCTAGAAACTGCTGCTGAATCATAGTGATGAGATATGGACTGGGAAGCGGTTCTAAAGACTCATCACCTGTACATTCCCATCCATGTCAGTCTTCTTCTTGAAGACCCACTTGCTCTAGAAACTGCTGCTTTAACACTAAATCGTGCTCCAACAAAAGCGTGTCTAAAGACACCATATAAGATATGGACTGGGAAGCGTTCAAATATGTCGTTCATTAAGGTTTGGGGCAGTGAGGCATGTATGCAATGTCAAATGCCTGACAAGATGGAACCCAAATCGGATATGTGTTATCTTGTGGGGTATCCTAAAGAATCTAAATGATACTATTTATACCTACCGTCCGAGTGCAAAGTGTTTGTCGCGCGGACTGGTCACTTTCTTGAAAAAGAGTTTTTAAGTAGAAAGACTGTTAGGGTAGAACTTGAAGAAGTTCAAGAACCACAAAATGTGAATGAACCTGAATTGGAACCTGAGCCAGGAGTACAAGTTGTTGTAGCTGGAGAACTTGCTCAGGAAACACAAGTTCCACATAGATCTGATAGACCAAGGTTTGAGCCTGAGAGATATGGATTTCGCATGTCTTAAATAGGTAATGTGTTTCATATGAATCATAGTGAAGATCCTGCAACCTATGATTGTTGTTAAAAACTTGATGTGTGTTAAAACTCCAAAAATTATTACGAGCACGCGGCGCCCCAGGCGGTTTTATTTAAGAAATGCGGATTTGGTTTTATTTAGAAAACGGGGCGCGTAGATTTATTATTTGGATATAAAACAGTGAAATCGAGTTTTAACGAAAGAAGGCAAGTGCACCTATTGTGAGTAGTACATGATATTTCGATTTGGAATATTGAGGTCGTATTGTTCTCGGGGTCGGGTTGATTATTTCTACTCTTCCCTGGAGGGGAGTATTATTTTACCGATATTTTAACTTGTCGGGTTATATGTTATATATATAAACAAAAGGGCAGAAAATAAAAGCAGAAAAAAAGGTGGAGCCGATGAAAAGCTTAGCGCAACCGCATCGAATAAAAATTTGAACTAAAATAAACTTTTAATAAAAAGAGGTCCTAAATTTCAAATTAATTAAGGCGGAGACTTGGTCGTGGAGGTTCCAATAAAATGAGCTCAAGTAGCTATAGGGATATCGCTCACCTGAATGCTAAGCCTATTTGACCAGGCCCTCATCCGATGAAGGATTCCTCTTAACGCCTGCATTACACTAAGAACATCGCTATTGGGTGGGAAACCCAATACGGTAGAGTTTGCGTGCCTCCTCTCTCGAGAGTTAGTGCGGAACTCTCTTTACCAAGGGGCGATCGGTCCATACGCACGATCTCTCGGCTATCTAGCATATGAACTACGAAATAGAGCCCACACATCGATTATGTGGTACTACGCTTCTTAAACCCATGCAAACCTTAAGTAATTTTAATCAATTAGAAAAACGGGACCTTTAATTATTTAAAGCTATTTTATCTGTCCCAATGCTCTTCGATACAGAGGGCTAAGAGCGGTTAGCCACTCATCGAAATGGGGACGAGTTACGATGAAAGCAATAAAATGAAAGCAGAAAAAGGAAAGCAAAAAAAGAAAGCAGTAAAATAAAGCAGTAAAGGAAAGCTGTTAATTGCAAGTCTCACTCAAACGAGTAGGACTGAAATGAAAGCAAAAAAATGAAAAGTCCCAGGCTCAAACGAGTGGGCGAGAAAAAATAAAGTGAGTCCTACTCAAACGAGTAGGAGAAAATAAATGCACCCACGCACGCACTCTACTAAAATTTAAAACTCACGCACAAACTCTACAAAACTGAAAACTCGTGCACACTATAGAAAGTAAATACTCACACATACAAATCCTACTAATATGAGTAGGTGAAAAATTAAGACCGGTCATTTAATACCTAGCGAGTAGGCGGAAATAAATGCAAACATGCACACACTCTACATGAATTGAAAGAAAGTTGTAAAAACTAACTCAAACATGCACGCACACGTACAAAAAATAAGAAAAACTAATTTGCTGAAAATTAAAATACCTACATTTCTACCGCTAGAATGCGGTAAAAACACATAAAAAATGAAAATAAAAATTAACGGAGCAAAACATTTTGCAAATAAATGCAAAAATGGAAGTGCTCGAAAAATGAAAACAAATACATTTTTACCTCTAAAATGAGGTAGAAATGCGTAAAAAGAAGTCAAAAAAGCGAGCAAAAGTTTAAAATGAAAAGCAAAGTGCATGAAAAATTAAAACGATAACGTTTTCATTCTTATAATTTTATAGAAACGCATAAAAAGTGAAAATAAAACTAAAAGAGAACAAAAAGTTTTACGATCCTAAACAGGCTAAGTTAAAGAAAATTAAAAACCACTTTTAAAAACATTTCTATAAACTCATAGGAATGAATAAGAAGAGTCCTAAAAAACTAAACTATGAAATTTATGAAAGCACAAAAACAAAACTCGTACACACACACACACTCATTTCAAAAGAACAAAAATAAGTTAAAATAAAATAAAAATATGAAGTCCAAAACATGTAATGAAAAAAAAACTACATTTGCATTAATAATAAAATGTGATTACAAAGCTAAAATAAAAGAGAGAGTGAGAGAGAGGGAGAAAATCTCATTACATAGCTTGCAAACCCATCTAGGCAACACCTCCCCGTACAAAATGGTTCCAAAAAAGTGGAACATAAATACATACAGAACACTGGAATTTATAGGCAAAATTATCAAAGAACACGCCCTCCGACACGGGCGTGTCGGGGGGGGGGGTGTCACAACTCTACAAGAGGTGACCATCGATTTGACGACAAAGTTGACTTTGGGGCCAAAAATGCGGCATCATGCCCAGGTCATGGGCGTGACATGTGCGTGTTGGGGAGGTAGAACTGGGCTCGGGTTGCATCAACAAGTCGCGCGCGATCTTGTCGGCCAGGTGGAGAAGTCAGGCCCTAGGTCACGGAGTGGCACTGACATGTCTGGTTGTTCGACAATCGTCGAGCGCAAAACGTCGAGCCCGGTGACACGGGCTTACATCACGGGCCGTGTCAAATGACACGAGCGTGCGGTCGGGTGTGTCATGCTGTTTCTTCAGAAAATTTCTAATTTCACGGGAATTTGAAGATCACGCCAAGGTCACGGGCGTGACCCATAGTACACGGGCGTGTCTTAGGCAAAATTTGACATTTTTCCTTAAATTTTCAGGAAAAAAAAAAGTTAAGTTAGAAATGTTCACAAAAAATGAAGCAGTTTATTGAACAAAAGTAAAAATAACAAAAAGAAACTAAAACGACTTATTTATTGTACCTAACAATAGGTATATTTACAACTCATCAAATACCCCCATACTTAAGCTTTTGTTATTCCGGAGCAAAGGTTGGAGATGAACTTATAATGAATTAAAGAAATCCTAAGTTTCGCTACCACTTGAATTAATTAAAAGAAAGATCAAAATGAATATCCGGGGTATAAGAGTTAAAGCCTAAATTATGATAAAATTTTAAATAAAGTAAGAGTTTCAGCTAAAGACTTCTCGATAAAATCAAATAGATAACAAAAACTTTTATTTGTTAGGTAAACAAAAATAGATTGGATTTATGAAACTGTAGCTTGTAAAAATTAGAGGAAATAATGTAATTTACAAACTATGCTCTCAAAAATATTTTAAAATTAAATCTAGAATTATTTGAAATTGGCCGAGTAGGATGTCGTGGTATATGAAGAAGGCTTTGGATATTTAGAGGCGGGGGTATATATTTTCGCTCGAACCTCTAATGAATTTTTTTTGGCTTGAATGAATGTTCGGAAAACAAAATCTTATTTTCCATAACATAATATTTTTTTAACATCTTCATAATAATCCAATGTGTATGTATATGAGTAATGAATTTTATCCTCTTACTCTGTAACATATAATCTTTTAAAATATTGGATGCTTATGTTTACGGGACGAAATCTTATTCCCATTGACATATGATTTTTTAAGGATCAAAATCATGTCAAGTAAGACATGAAAAAAAGATGATAGCTTTTTATTTTCTCAAAAATAAAACTAGGTTTAATAAAAAAATTTTGAGAGTAACTTTTATAAATTAAACGTTCCTAAATTTCAAAGAAAAGCTTGTAGTAACATAATTTGAAATCTAAAGTTGTTATTTTCTAATAAAATAAATGTGCAACTATTTAGATAAGTTAGAAGTGGTGTTGAAAACAGGTACATTATTTAAAATAAAAAACATACAAAATTTTTTAAAACTTAACCCCAAATATCTAAATCGATCGATCTTCAATTAATAAACAAATAGTAAGCAAAGAATTAATAAAATT
Organism: Platanthera guangdongensis; assembly: GCA_039583875.1. Lineage (NCBI taxonomy): Eukaryota > Viridiplantae > Streptophyta > Magnoliopsida > Asparagales > Orchidaceae > Platanthera > Platanthera guangdongensis. The sequence goes on from CM077148.1 coordinate 74,152,630, forward strand.
CGCTTATAAGTTAACTCGCAACTATATTTTTGGAGAGCGAAAACGGTTAAGGATGAGATATTCGACTTATTCGTTGCATAATTTACAAAAATCTTTTTTGGATTTTTTAGAGTTTTTATCATTTTTTGTATTATTTTTTTATTATTTTTTTGAATTTTTTAGGGTTTTATCTTTTTTTGGACTTTAAGTTATTATCTTTTTTTTAAAATATTTAGGGTTTTATATTTTTTTGTTTTGTATTTTGAATTTTCTAAAATTTTTTGATGTTTTTTTTGTAGTTTTTTCTTTTTTTTGTTTTTAAGTTTTAACAAGATTGCCCGCGAACAGTCTCTAATTTAGGTGGTTGGTTCGATGAGTCAAACGTTGTGGGCTAGCTAAAAAAATATTTTTTACAAATAAGAAGAGCGGGGGGGGAGAAAGATTTTGTTTTTTTACACAAAAGAAAAAAGAAAAGAGGAGGGGAAAGAGAGATTTTTTACAAAAAGAAATTTTTTTTGAACTTTTTGTTTTATAATTATTTGTGATTTTTTGTGTTTTATGATTTTTTTTGAGTTTTTGATTGTAAAAATAAGAAATTTTTTTTGATTTTTTAATTGTTGTAATTTTTTGTATTTTTGCATGGGTTCAGAAAATATAAGTGCAGAATAGGAAACTAAGAATGCACCCCCATACTTAAATCCAACATTGTCCCCAATGTTGCAAGGTAAGTATGTGGAACGATAATATACAAAAATAAAATATGCACACAAATAAAAAGGAGGGTAGAAGGTTCCCTAAGACGAGTTCGGGGAGGCCCATTTGGAACCCTGCATTATTTAGAAAAAAAACAAAAATATAATAGGAAAAACGAAAAAGTAAACTCAACGAAAAGGTTGCGGGAGGTAGGGGCAAGTGTGTGTTACTAGAAACTAACGTCTTAGCTTAGGAGCGCGATAGAAATGTGATCCCCTAATGCGCATAATAGTGTGAAACGTACCGATGCGAGAAAATAAATATATAATTTTTGTAACAAAATGGTTTTATTTCTTTAAAGTATTTATTATTTTTTTGGTAAAAATTTTTGGTTTTTGAAAAGGAAGAAGTTAAAACAAAATTTTTTTTTTGGCCGTAGTTTTTTGTGTTTTTGGTTTTGTGTTTTTTAAGTTTTTAATTTTTTTAAGTTTTAAGTTTTTTTTATATTTTTTTGTTATGTTTTTTTTTTTCATTTTTTAAGTTTTTAGATTTTTAATTTTTTGATTTTTAGGTTTTTTTTAGTGTTTTAGTTTTTTTCATAAAATAATGAAATTTTTGTAAGTTTTTTCATTTTTTAGATTTTTTGGTTTTATAGGTTTTTCAAGTTTTTAGTTTTATAGGTTTTTTAATTTTTTGTGGAAACAACGCTATTTCATTTTTGTGTTTTTTTTATAGATAAAGATGTATGAAATTATAAGTATAAAATAAACTTCCTTTTTTTAAGTTTTTTATTATTTTTATTTTTTCAAGTAGTTTTATGATGATTATTTTTATTATGATTATGCTGGCCAATTTTTATATATATATATATAGGTAACATTTATAGTGCTCTAGAGTTCAAAATAACGACTAGAAAAATTCCCCGGCAACGACGTCAAAAACTTGATTGTTGTTAAAAAACTTGATGCGGGTTATAACTCCAAAAATCATTACGAGTACGCGGCGCCCTGGACGGTTTTTTTAAGTAAAGGTTTTTTGGTTTTATTTAGAAACGGGGCGCGCAGATTTATTATTTGGATATAAAACAGTGAAATGGAGTTTTAACGAAAGGAGGCAAGTGTGCCTATCGTGAGTAGTACAAGATATTCCGGTGTGAAATATCGAGGTCCTAATTTTCTCAGGGTCGGGTTGATTATTTCTACTCTTCCCTGGATGAGACTATTATTTTACCGATATTTTAACTTGACAGGTTATATGTTATATATATAAACAAAAGGGCAGAAAATAAAAGCAGAAAAAAAGGTGGAGCCGATGAAAAGCTTAGCGCAACCGCATCGAAAAAAATTGGAATTAAAATAAACTTTTAATAAAAAGAGATCCTAAATTTAAAATTAATTAAGGCGGAGACTTGGCCGTGGAGGTTCAACTAAAATGAGCTCACCTAGCTATAGGGATATCGCTCACCTGAACTCTAAGACTATTTGACCGGGCTCTCGTTTGACGAAGGATTCCTCTTAAGGCCGGCATTACGCTAAGAACCCCGCTATTGGGTGGGGAACCCAATCCGGTAGAGTTTGCGCTCCTCCTCTCTTGAGGGTTAGTACAGAACTCTCTTTACCAAGGGGCGATCAGTCCATACGCATGGCCTCTCGGCTATCTAGCATAAGGACTACGAAAATAGAGCCTACACATCGATTATGTGATCCTACGCTTCGTAAACCCTAGGCAAACCTTAAGTAATTTTAATTAATTAGAAAAACAGGACCTTTAATTATTTAAAGCTATTTTATCTGTCTCAATGCTCTTCGATAATGAGGGCTAAGAGCGGTTAGCCACTCATCAGAATGGGGACGAGTTGCGGTGAAAGAAATAAAATGAAAGCAGAAAATGGAAAGCAATAAAAGAAAGCAGTAAAATAAAGTAGTAAAGAAAAGCTGTAAATTGCAAGTCCCTCTCAAAATAGTAGGACTAAAATGAAAGCAGAAAATGACTAGTCCCGACTCAAACGAGTGGGCGAGACAAAATAAAGTGAGTCCTACTCAAACGAGTAGGAGAAAATAAATGCACCCACGCACGCACTCTACTGAAATTGAAAACTCACGCACAAACACTACTGAAATGAAAACACACGCGCACTACAGAAAGTAAATACTCACATACGCAAATCCTACTCAAATGAGTAGGTGAAAAATTAAGACCGACCATTTAACTCCTAGCGAGTAGGCGGAAATAAATGCAAACACGCACACACTCTACATGAATTGAAAGAAAGCTGAAAAAACTAACTCATACACGCACTCACACGTACGAAAAATAAAAAAAACTAAGTTGCTGAAAAATTAAAATAACTACATTTCTACCGCTAGAATGTAGTAGAAATGCATAAAAAGTGAAAATAAAAATTAAAGGAGCAAAAAGTTTTGCAAATAAATGCAAAAATGGAAGTGCTCGAAAAATGAAAACAAATACATTTTACCTCTAGAATGAGGTAGAAATGCGTAAAAAGAAGTCAAAAAAAAATAAAACGAGCAAAAGTTTAAAATGAAAAGCAAAGTGCACGAAAAATTAAAACGATAACGTTTTCATTCTTATAATTTTATAGAAACACATAAAAAGTGGAAATAAAACTAAAAGAGAACGAAAAGTTTTACGATCATAAACAGGCTAAGTTAAAGAAATTAAAAATCACTTTTTAAAATATTTCTATAAACTCATAGGAATGAATAAGAAGAGTCCTGAAAAGCTAAACTATGAAATTTATTAAAATTATGAAAGCACAAAAACTAAACTCATACACACACACACCAACTTTAAAAGAACAAAAACTAAGTTAAAACAAAATAAAAATAAGATTGCATAAGAGTGGGCACATACATGAAGTCCAAAACATGTAATGAAAAAAAAACTACATTTGCATTAATAATAAAAGGTGATTACAAAGCTAAAATAAAAGAGAGAGAGAGGGAGAAAATCCTATTACATAGCTTGGAAACCCATCTAGGCAGCACCTCCCCATACAAAATGAATCCAAAAAAGTGGAACAGGAATACATACAGAACATTGGAATTTATAGGCAAAATTTTCAAAGAACAAGCCCTCCCACACGGGCATGTCGGGGGGCGTGTCACAACTGTAGAAGAGGTGACCATCGATTTGACAGCAAAGTTGACTTCGGGGCCGAAAACACGGCGCTTACTCCCCAGGTCATGGGCATGACGGTGGGCGTGTCGGGGAGTTAGAACTAGGCGCGGGTTGCGTCAAAAAGTCGTCGGCGTGGTCTTTTCGGCCAGGTGGAGGATTCACGCCCTAGGTCACAGGCGTGACGCTGGCATGTCTGGTTGGTCGACAATCGTCGAGAGCAAAATGTCGAGCTCGGTGACACGGGCTTGGGTCACGGGCCATGTCAAATGATAATAGCATGAGGTCGGGCATGTCACGCTGTTTCTTTAGAAAATTGCTGATTTCACGGGAATTTGAAGATCCCGCCTAAGTCACGGGCGTGACCCATAGTACACGTGCGTGTCTTAGGGAAAATTTGACATTTTTCCTGAAATTTTCAGGAACAAAAATAAAGTTAAGTTAGAAATGTTTACAAAAAATGAAGTCATTTATTGAACAAAAGCAATTAAAAATAATAAAAAAAAACTAAAACGACTTATTTATTGTACCTAAAAATAGGTATATTTACAACTCATCAACCTACCAAGAGGCTATGTGTGGACCAGACTCTGAGAAGTGGTTTGAGGCCGTGAAATCTGAAATAGACTCCATGTATGAAAACCAAGTTTGGACCTTGGTGGAACCACCTGAAGGTGAGACCCATAAGGTGCAAGTGGGTCTTCAAAAGACCTACATGGATGAGAATGTACTTACATTCAAAGGGCGACTCATGGCTAAGAGTTTCAAGCAAATTCATGGTATTGACTATGAGGAGACCTTTTCCCATATTGTCATGTTTAAGTCCATCCGAATTCTGCTTGCCATTACTGTATATTATGACTACAAGATCAGACAGATGGATGCCAAAATGGCTTTCTTAAATGGAAACATCCTTGAGGAAGTGTATATGACATAACCCGAGGGTTTTGTATCTCTAGGTGAAGCCACTAAAATATACAAGCTGCATAGATCCATTTATGGATTAAAACAGATTTCTCAAAGTTCGAATCTTCATTTTGATGAAAAGATCAAAGAGTTTGGTTTTATCAAGAATGAGGATGAACCGTGTGTTTACAAAAGAATTAGTGGGAGCATAGTTGTCTTCCTGATATTATATGTGGATGACATACTGCTGATCGGAAATGACAACTGACCTTGTAAGTTTTAAGAAAAATCTAATGGACTTCTTTTCAATGAGGGACTTGGGTGAAGCGACTTATATACTTGGTATTAAGATCTATAAACATAGATCGAAGAAGTTCCTGGGTTTGACACAAAGTACGTACATTGACAAGATGTTGAAACGGTTCAACATTCTTGACTCCAAGAAAGGATTCTTACCTATATCTCATGGTGTGAGTCTCTCTAAGGACCAGTGTCCTATGTATTATGATGATAAAGACCGCATGAAGTTTATTTCATGTGCTTCGACAATTGGGTCAATCATGTATGCAATGATATGTACTAGACCCGATGTCTCTTATACCTTGAGCATGAATAACAAATATTAGTCTGATCCCGATGAAAGTCACTGGATTACAGTCAAGAATATCCTAAACTACTTGAGAAGGACAAAGGATACGTATTTGGTGTTTGGTGGAGAGAAAGAGCTCGTTATAAGAGGTTACACGGATGCTAGCTTCAAAACTGATAGGGACGCCTCAAAGACTCAGTCATGGTTTATATTTTGCCTGAATGGAGGCGTTGTTAGCTGGAGAGTTCCAGGAAGGAGACAATTGTTGATTCTACAACTGAGGCCATGTATATCATCGCTGTAAATGCTGCGAAGGAGGCTATATGGATTAGGAAATTCATCGGTGAGTTATATGTGGTTCCTAGCATTGTTCGTCCTGTAGATCTCTACTGTGACAACAATGGTGCAATTGTACTTACTTTAGAACCTAGATCTCATCAGCGCTCCAAGCACATACTTCGGAAGTTCCATCTAATTCGAGAGATTGTCGATTGGGGAGATATGAGCATTAGCAGAGTGCCGACTAAGGAGAACATTGTGAATCCACTAACAAAGCCTATCGCAAGAGAGAGCATGATGGTCATGTTAGATCTATGGGTATACGATACCTGAATGATCAACTCTAGTTAGATTCTTGTGGATTGTATGTTTGTTATCTGTAATGTTTCATTTGATGAATAATGTAGTATATGCATTTCATTTTATATATTTTGGCAAGTTCTTTTATTGTGTTATTATTTCTATTGTGATAGAGTAGTTAACTGTATAAATCAAGATTTTGAGAATCGGATCGGACATATAACCGGTCTTGAGAGAGGTTGAAGGTTTAACAGGTTTGACCAGTTGAACCGGAGTTGAACCGTTTTGACATTCATACTTAACAAAAAACCTGAAAGCTGCAGTAAATTGCAAAAATAAAGTAATAAACTTGCACTAATCTTGGCACAAAAAATATATCTGCAGCACAAGAAATTACAAACACCACAAAAATACATTTAGGAGAAAGAAGAGCAGTGATATGTTGGTGGGGGAAAGAGCAGTGCTACACCTGCTCCAAACAACCTTTAAACTACACACATGTGAGCACCTAGACGGTCGCACACGGAGAGACGAAGAACTAGAGAAGGTATCGTCTAACGATAGTTTCACACAGACATGCAAAGGATCATATGGCCGAATGCTTGTTTTGGAGGAACCAAATAAGTTAAACCTAGCCCCAGAGAGCTCTAACATTTAATCTAAATCATTGATTTAAAATTAGGCGATTGTTAATCACAACCCGTTATTGGCTATCGCACCCCAAAATCTCCTAACTTTTCACGCCTTTTCGAAATACGTCTTGTGCATGTAATTTCAGGAAATGTGTTCAACACGGAAGTTGTAGATCTCTTTCGTGTTGAACACTTTTCCTGAAATTGCATGTACAAGGCATATTTCTGAAAGGCGCAAAACCTGAGCATATTTCGAAAGTATGCTCTGTACAAGCATTTTTAGGAAAAGTGCTCAACACGAAAGCTGTCGATCTCGACGGGATCCACAGCTTTCGTGTTGAGTACTTTTCCTAATATTGCATGTACAAGGCGTATTTCGAAAAAGGCGCGAAAAATTATGAGATTTTGGGGTGCGACTAGCTAATAACGGGTTGCACTTAATAATCGCCTAAAATAAATGCTGATTTTGTGAACCGCCCGGTTATCCAAAACCGGCCCGGTTTTCGGTTATCCGGTTCAACCGCCGGTTTCCCGGTTCCTGGACGTTTCTTGGTCAGGACGGTTTTAGGAACCAGACCCGGACCGCCGAAGGACAGGTCAGCGGGTACACCGGTTGACCGGTCAGATTTTTAAAACGATGGTAAAATGCTCTTATCTTTAGCTTTCATAGTGAGAATGTCAGAACTTGTTATTACAAGCTTCATTCATTAAAGCTTCATTATTGAGCTTTTGTAAACATCTCGATTGCTGATATGATACCTAAGAGCGGCATGTTTGCGATTGATGACGTGACACATCCACATCTCATAGGTCATGATATTGTGATATCAAGTCATCACATGAGTACTTGTTATGAACAAGTTGTACTGGACAGACCCACATGATAATACTTTATGGATTGTTATTTGAATGTATCAATGGTTTTATTTTCTTTGACCTGAAGTCACAACATTCATCGAGTGAGGAAGAACGTGCTTTGATGTCATCAAAAGTCCAGTCTTGAGAAAGTTGGATGATAAGGTGGTTATTGGGTACGTTGCGAATAATTTGGATGTTTACGTGTGAGCAGAGATGATATTTATCCTCCTTCATGATAAGAGTTGCATCCATGGGCCCCTTGATGGAATGGGACTAAGAAATGCATGGCCATGCTTGGTTGAGTTAATATATGATATCAGGCTCACCAATTTCAGGAAGTCCATTCTGGATCAGGAAACTAGGATTGAGGGATTATGAGGGTGACACGGTCTATACCTCTAATTCTATCCGAATGTAAGGGATGAAGGGACATGACAACACTGTAACATTGGTCATAATGGATTTTGAGTTTATAAACTCTTATTGTTTAGGTAGTAATGATGAAAGGATTTGTTTCAAGACTACCTAAATCACCTAGATGGGAGGGGGGGGTGAATAGGTACAATTCCTTTTTAAACTTTAAGGCAGATTCCTGTTTTTATTTTTACTGTCTTTATTACTATTAGTAACTACCACATACACAGAAAAACAATAATCACAGAGCACATAGTGGTTTATAGTGGTTCCCCAAATATTGGGTACATCCACTTTCCCCCTTCGCCTATCTAGTAGTGTTCTAGATTCAACCTTACTCCCTTCCTTTTCCTCAGATCCTCAGATCTTACAACTCATGCTAAAACAGCCCTACCTCAGCCTTTAGCAAGGCCTACACTCAGGCTAACCAGCCCTACCTCAGCCTTAAACAAGACCTACACTCAGGCTAAACAGCCCTACCTCAGCCTTCAACAAGGCCTACACTCAGAGAATAGATTCTCCTACACTCAGGCTCAAAAGCCCTACGTCAGCTTTTATAAATTTAGGCTTACAACTCAGATCCCTTAGGATCCTACAAAAAGATAATAAAGAGTTTTAGGTTACCACTCTGTTTGAGAGAATGAAGTGGGCAACCTTCTTGATCAGTTCTTGATAGAACTGATTCCTGAGATCAACTTTGTCTTTGCTCTTCAAGGCTTCTTGAGTCTGAACTCAATAAAAGTTGATCTTCTTGAAGTAGTCCGGCTGGCAACTTCTTCTTAAGATGTAGAAATAAATCTGGATCCTTCTTTGCAGTCTGGTTCAGAACCTGCTCCTTAAGAGATTTGATTAAACAAGTCTCTTCTTGATTTTCAATTACTGGAGTTCTCTCTCTCCAAGTAGATCTGAAGTTTCTTCAAATATCTGATTTACAGTTTTCTCTGGATCTGTATTCTACAAATAATTGATCATCACTTTCTGTTGAAGGAGAAAGACTTTATATAATCTTTCTCCATGGTAACCGGCTGATCCGATATCTAACAACCTTCTGACAGCTTTGACAGTTGTGGTAGACCGGTTGAAATGACAGTTGTCAAGTCATCCAGTCACTTCTTGAAATCACTATCTCTGTCTGAAAGTGTCGAGACTGTTCTTCATTATGTGTCGATACAAATAGACTAAGTGTCGACACAAGTAGACTAAGTGTCGACACATGCCTTGGTGGTGTCGACACAACTTCTGTTGTTGTTGTAACAACTTTTCGACACAGCTACATTAGAATGTGTTGACACTGATTATGTGTGTCGACACAAGCCTTCTTTGTTTAACTTGGTTGAAACTTGCTGAGTGTCGACATATCTCCTTTGTGTAGACACAACTTCTTTTGTTGTTGATACTTGCTGAGTGTCGACACATCTCCTTTGTGTCCACACAAGTACTTCTTTACTTTAACTTTGTTGAAGCTTTGCTGTGTGTCGACACAAGTCCTGTGTGTCGACACAGTTGATGTTGACAAATACTTCTGTGTGTCGACACTGCCTCATGGTGTCGACACATTTGATGTCGACTAAGCTTCTCTGGGTGTCGACACTGCCTCTAAGTGTCGACACAATTTATGTTGACAATTCTTCACAGTGTGTTGACACTGCCTGTATGTGTCGACACATTTCTTCTGGTGTCGACTCTGCCTTTCCTGGTGTCGACACAATTTACTCCAAGTGTCGACACAGCTTTTCTCTAGTGTCGACACAAGCCTTCATATGTGTCGACACTTCTTCTCTAGGTGTCGACACATGGACTTAGAAATTTTTTGCATTTCCTGCAATTACTTAACCTGCACATATGAACTCAAACCACATCAAATACACCTTAATATATATCATTGAGTAGGGTGAGGTTTCTTCAAATCTGGTACACATTTTCCAATGTACCCAACAATCTCCCCTTATTTGGAGAAGTCATAACACTTAGTCAATGATATACACCATACATAACAAATACACAATATGATGTATAACAGCATTATAAGACAGGGTAAATACTAAACAAAACATGTATCAATAATTTTCACAGAATAACAATGTAACAGATTGAACATTAAACATTGTTTTGTAAAAACTTCCAATAGTTTCATGAACAAAAGTTTACATAGATGTTTTATTACTAAATATTACAAAATGTAAACTCAAGTAAATCTAATCTAATGCTGCTCTGGCTCCTTGATGACAATGTCCTTGCCAGATTGAATCTTGCCCTGAACAGGAACATCTGTGTCATCAACTGGCTTCTTGCCCTTTTGATCTTTCTTTTTCAGCTCTTCAACCTTTATCTTTTGTCTTTCAAAATAATGATAAGGCTTAGGAAAATACTTACTAGGCTCCTGTGCATTAGGAGGTAGCTTCCCAAGTTTAGCCTTCCTTCTATACTGTACAATAGCCTCTCGCCTGGCTTCATGCTTTCTCCACTCTTGTTCAGAAAACCATTTACCCCTCTCTAGGGTATTGTACTTTGCAGCTTTCCAAGCAGTCAGTATAATATTTCTAGAAGTTGGGCTCCACTGCTCAAAATCTGGCTTTAATTCAGCCAATTCTCTGAACCTCTTCTTTGACAATAGAGCTTCTTTCTCTTTCAAAACTGCCTCTGATACAGGCTTGTGTACTTTCTCTATGATCACATTTGGAGCACCTTCTGGAGGGCTATACATAGACTGAACTTCCTGATGTATCATGTCAAAATCTGCAGGAGGATAGATTACCTGAGCAACTTCAGGTTGCTCACCTCCAAAATATCTTGGATTTATACCAGATTCAGCTACATTGTCATCATCACACATGGGTGGATATGCAAGTGTGGCTCTGATGCTATTGGAAATCCATTTAGTATGGTCAGATCCAGCTTTGACTAGTACTTTCTCACCCTTTATGACTTCTCTCTCAATATGATCCCTGAGATCATCTTTCTGAAATCTGATTTGAGCATTCAGGTAATTAACACCATCTTTATAGAAACGCTTTAGTTTTTGTAGCTTTGCAGAAATATTCTTTTGAGAATCCTCAAGTGCAGTCTTTACAGCAGCTATTCCTTCTTGTAATTGCTTATCAAATTCTGTTTTGGCTGTAACCCTTATTGTAGTCTGTGCAGTAGCAATATTTTTCATCTCAGTGATAATGGCATTATGAGAGGCAGTCAGATTATCATTCATTCTAATCCGATTCTCCAAAACATATCCTTGTTTTACAGCCATGTCATCTACTTTTGTTTTGATCTTTTCTTGGTGTATGGCAAGGTAAACCACTGCATTACTCCCTTTGTGGAAACAGTCAGTCATTTCCTTCTTATTTTGATTCATCTCAAATCTTATAGATTTTATATCTGTTGCTAAGGAGAGTTGTAGATCCTTGTGTGTCTCCTCTATTTACTTTTCAATAGCAATCCTTTGCTCTTCCAACTTTACTTGCATGTATACTAACAAAGAACTGTAATCAATCGATGGAGCTGGCTGTGGAGCAACTATTTGCAGTGCCTTCTTGTAGCTCTGGCTTCTCCTTTTGAAGACCATAAGCTTCCTTTTCTTTGCTTGAACTTCAACAACATCTTCAGATTCTGAGGTACTAGCTATGTTAACTCAATCCTTTAGACTAGGAGGCAACTCCTGTGCAGTCTTAGGTAGCTCCCCCTGTGTCCTTTGCTCCTCATTCTTAGTTTTCCTTTGCTCCTCCTTATTTCTTGCAGTCTCCTCCTGAGACCTTATATGCTCCCCTTCAAGATCTACCTTCTCCCCCTCAAAAATTGTTTTCCTCCCTTCAAAACCAGCATGCTCCCCTTCAATATCAAGAAACAGCCCTTCTATAGTAAATTCTTATTGTGAAGGGATAGGAGATTCTCTTATCTCAGGAGCATTATCAGCAACTGATGTATCTTCCATGATAACATCTTGTGGTTGACTATTTAACTGATTTTGCTCAAGAATTGTTTGAGTTGCCATTTCACTGTCTAAGTGAGTTGGCTCTTCCACATGTTGAGGCTCCCCCTGGAGTGTATCCAGGTGGATGGGGCTAGCAGATGGTTGCTCCCCTGCCACTGTGCATCTTCATTTCTTGTTGGTGACTGTCCATCATTAACTGCTTCTTCCTCATGGGAACTGAAAACTACATGCTCCTCTGAGCTACTGGATGATTCAGGAGCCATTATGGCTTTCTTCTTCTTCTGTGGAGGAACTTCCTTTTCTGGAGTAGGCATGTCCTTGGTTAACACCCTATCCCATCTTGAGATAATTCTAATATACATCCTCCTCATATGATTAATTTTAGTACCAGCAGCTTGGTTTATGACTTCTGGAATTGTTCCAGCTAAGTACAAGCTCACTAACCTACCCAAATTAGGCTTCTTCAGACTTTCCTTAATCTTTTCAAACATCACTGCCGACCAATCAGTTTTTATCTTGAAGATAATTCTTGTCATTAAGCTGAACATGTGAGCTGATATCCTGTCATGCCCACCTGACTTGCATAGAATCACCTTTCCTACCACTTCAGACAAGAACTTTACTTGCATGTTCATGCCTTTCCTGTTAAAAACTGAAGCAATCTTCATAGTTGGATCTAGTCCACACCATTGCAGTGCCTCTCTTGTCTTAGATATAGGTACATCTTCTTCTTCTTTAGTTCTTGGTAGATGAAGAACTTTTTTTATACTCTTCTGGGTGAGTTTTACTTTTTCTCCATGGACTATGGATTTAATTTTGAGTCCAGTTTCATCAAGGGTAGCTGCACCAAAGAATTCGAGTACTTCCTTCTTCCAAATCTTGATTGGCTCAGAGACTAGATACTCCAACCCAGTCTCAGCAACTAGGGCTACAACACCTTGAATTTTTGGTTCCGCATCGTCAAAGGCATGTCGTAGTAGCTCATAATCTTCATTGATGTTCTACTCTAGCTTGGGCGCCATTAGGGTTTGAGAAATCTTGAATTTAGATGAGAGAGTTGTCGACACAAAGCCTTGGTCTCGAAACAATGGAAAGCGTGTCGACAAATAATGTTGAAGACCTGTTTATACCTTTCTAAAAATGAAGGTGAAAAGGCGCGTCAAAATACTCTAAATGTGTCGACATTGTTGAAAAGTGTCGACACTTACTTCTAATGTCTCGACAACTATGTTGACTACTATGTGTCGACACTAATATAGTCGACAGAATATATGTGTCGACACTTATATATCTGCGCTCGACGATTAGTCGAAACTCTACTCGACGAAATCTATATTGAACTTATGTGTCGACACCACTATTGGATGTGTCGACACCTACTCTGGATGTGTCGACACTATTTTTCTGAAGTGTCGACACAGACTTTATAGATGTGTCGACATAATTTCTCTGTAATGTCGACACCACTTCTATATGTCGACACAGACAACTCCTTGTGTCGACACCATTTTACTTAGCCAATTTTATTTAAACTATTCTAAGTTTAACATCCCTAATTCAATTTTAAACTTATTGAATTTAGTTTCATCAAGAGGCTTAGTAAACATATCAGTTATCTGATTATCTGTTTTAAAAAATTCTAGGGAAATGTCCTCTTTCTCTACATGTTCTCTAAGAAAATGGTATCTAATTTCTATATGCTTAGTCCTACTATGTGAGACAAGATTATTAGCTATAGAAATTGCACTTGTAGAATCACAAAGCAAAGGTGTTCTACTTACTTGAATACCATAGTCTACTAGCTGATGTTGAATCCACAATAGCTGTGCACATCAACTTCCTGCTGCCACATATTCTGACTCAGCTGTGGAGATTGCCACACTGGTCTGCTTCTTACTGCTCCTAGACACCAGCCTTCCACCTAGAAATTGACAGGTTCCTGTAGTACTCTTCCTATCTTCTTTGCAACCTGCAAAATCTGCATCTGAATAGACTGTCAGTAGAAAATCTCTATTCCTAGGGTACCAAAGGCCTAGATATGGTGTGCCCTTAAGATATCTCAAAATCCTTTTTACTGCAGTCAGATGACATTCTTTAGGGCATGCTTGGTACCTAGCACAGACACATGTAGCATACATGATATCTGGTCTACTAGCAGTCAAATACAGAAGAAAGCCAACTATCCCTCTATACAAAGTTTCATCTACAGGTTTCCCTGCATAATCTTTGCTAAGAGACACACTTGACCCCATAGGAGTTCTCATGGTAGTGGATGATTCCATACCATACTTCTTTATTAACTCTAGGGTGAACTTAGACTGGGTTATGGACAAGACATCTTCAGTCTGTCTTACTTGGAGACCCAAGAAGAACTTAAGTTCCCCCATACTACTCATTTCAAATTTTCCTTGCATAAGTTTTGCAAACTTTCTGCAAAGAATACTTTCAGTAGACCCAAATATTATGTCATCAACATATATTTGGACTAGGATTATCTTGCCTTTAGATTCCCTAAAGAATAGAGTCTTGTCTATTTTCCCCCTTGAGAATTTATTCTCAATGAGGAAACTAGACAGGGTTTCATACCAAGCCCTTGGGGCTTGTTTTAACCCATATAATGCTTTCCTAAGTCTATAAACATAATCAGGTTCGAGAGGATCAACAAAACCTGAAGGCTGCTCTATATAGAATTCTTTCTTTAGATTTCCATTTAGGAAAGCTGACTTTACGTCCATTTGGAATACCTTGAAACCTTGATATGTTGCATAAGCAAGGAACATCCTGATTGCTTCCAGTCTTGCTACTGGAGCAAAGGTTTGATCAAAGTCAATACCTTCTTCCTGCCTATACCCTTTTGCAACAAGTCTTCCTTTATTCTTTACAATAATCTCATTCTCATTCAACTTGTTCCTAAAGATCCACTTTGTTCCAATGATGTTGTGGTCTTTTGGTTTAGGAACTAGCTTCCAGACATTGCATCTTCTGAATTGGTTCAGCTCCACTTGCATGGCATCAATCCAATGTGGGTCTAGAACTGCTTCTTCAAATTTCTTTGGTTCCACTTGTGATAGGAAGCTGGAGCAAAGAACTGTGCTCAGATTCCTTCTTCTTGTTTTCACTCCTTGTCTTGGATCACCAATTATCTGATTTGCTGGATGATCCTTTAAATGTCTATTAGCTGGAGGTAGTCTATCTTCATGTTGAACACCTCCAGCCTCTTCATTAAGCTACACCTCTTGGTCTTCTTCAGCATCTAGAGAGTCTTGTACTCCCCCTAGATAGCAGCCACCATTTTCCACTTGCTGAGTTACAGTAGAACCTTCTGTAATGGTAAGCTTGTCCATTCTCTCAATTATACCCATAGAACTGCAAACACTACTTGGCAATTCATAGTTAATTTGCCTTGTTTCATCAAGGACTACATGTACAGACTCTTCTATAACTTGAGTGATCAAGTTGTAGACCCTATAAGCCTTACTATTGTTGCTGTACCCAACAAATATCCCCTCTTGAGATTTGGCAGCAAACTTGGTTAGATAAGACTTGCCATTGTTAAGTATATAGCACTTGCTACCAAAGATCTTAAAATAGGATAAATTTGGTTTTCTGCCCTTCACAATCTTATAGGGAGTCTTTTTGTGGCACTTGGTGATAGTAGCCCTATTGATCACATGACATGCAGTGTTTACTGCCTCAGCCCAGAAATACTCTGTGAGAGATGTGTCACTCAATAGAGTTATACCAGCCTCTATCAATGTTCTATTCTTCCTTTCAGCAATACCATTTTGCTGTGGTGTTCTTAGTGAGGAAAATTCCTAAAAAATCCCAAATTCTTCACATAGTCTTGTCATACTTTCAGACTGAAATTCAGTACCATGGTCACTTCTGATTTTGACCACTTACTGTCCAACTCATTCGGAATTTGTTTAACAAAACTATATAAGACACTCGAGGTTTCAGATTTTTTTCTTAGAAAGAACACCCAGGAATATCTATAATAGTCATCTACTTGCACAAATGTGTAGACCTTCCTACCTAGACTGTGAACTTGCATAGGACCAAATAGATCCATATATAAGAGGTATAGACACCTCACTGAGTCCTTGTTTTCAAGGATATGAAAGGTGGATTTTGTCTGCTTGCCTTTTTGACAAGCTGAGCATATCCCATCCTTTATACACTTAACTTGAGGACCATTCCTCACTAACTCTTTGCTAAATAGTTGGCCAATGGTCTTATAGTTAAGATGAGCCAGCCTCTTGTGCCATTTAACACAATGTGAGACTCTTTTATCAGCTACATGACAAATAGGAGAAACATTGTTCTCACACACAAAATTCAAACAATAAACATTTCTCTTCCTATATCTTGTCAAAATGATCTTTTGATCACTTGACCTTTTGATATGACATCCATTCTTAATAAATGAAATGTCATATCCTAAATCACTCAGCTGACTTATGCCTACAAGGTTGTGTTTCAAACCTTTCACATAGGCCACTTGAGTGATTGTAATCTGATTATTAGAAATGGTCCCAAAGCCTTTGATGATTACTTTTTCTGAACCACCAAAGGTTACTTTAGGGCCATCCTTGATAGGTGTGTAGTCCTTCAGCAACCCCCTTTTTTCAGTCATGTGCCTGGAACATCCACTGTCCAAGTACCATATAGGGGCATGGCCACTTGGACTCACCTGCAACACAGATTACTTAACCTTAGAACCCAAATAACTTTTGGGTCCTTGGTGCAAGTTAGTCTATACTTTAACAAATCTACCTGTAGCACTTCTAGCAGGCAAATTGCTACTCTCCTTGACACTAGAATTGTGCCAACAATCTAAGGCAAAGTGGCCTATTTTTCCATAACAGCAGCACTCAAACTTGTTGTACCTTTGTTTAGGTACAACCCTAACTGAATTATCTACAGCAGGCTTCTTATTTAGTGCTGGGGCTTTGCCCTTAGATTTGGACCTAGCAGTCTAGGCAGGTTTTTTAAACCCTAATCCAGCCTTACCCTTTTGAGGTACAAACTCATCAATCATTGGTAAAACATATTAGGCTTAGAAAAGCTAGCCACTATTTCTTTCTCTTTTTGAAGGCTAACCTCCAGATTTATAATCTGATCATTCTTGAATGTGATTGTGCCCATTTGAATAATAGTTATGTTTTTCAATCTAGCAATCTCATTTAGTTTTTGATCCAGCAATTTTTCTGATTCAAATACAGCCATCTTAAGATCAGCAATTTCCTTAGTCAGTGATTTGACCAGATTTTTGCTCTTCTTAAGTGTCTGCAATAAATCTCTATATTCATCTATCAATTGATGAATATCTCCTTCAGATTCAGACCCACCCACATCACTTGATGCAGATGTATCTGACTCTGACTCAGTACTATAAATTGAACTAGAAGAACAACTTTGTACCTCACTTGGTCCAGGCTGATCCTGGCTCTTGTCTCCTACAGATATAGCCATCAGTCCCTTGCACTGATGGTCTTCATGCTCATAAATTGAGTTCATTAGCTGCATGAACTCATCTTATTCCTCTTCAGCAAATAATCCAATGTAGGCTTCAGCTTCTGATTCTGTTTCTGAAGATGACTGGTCTGTCAGACTCTTGTCTTTCTTAGCAACAAAGGACTTTTCCTTTTTGCTCTTAACCTGAGTCTTCTTTTTGTCAGCTGACTTCTTCCTCTTTTCAGGACAGTCAGCCACTACATGTCCCTGTCTATTGTAGCAATAGTACACAATCTTTGAAGATGTAGCTTTGCTTGGCTTGGACCTGCTTCTGTCATTCCTGGATGACTTTCTCTTCTGATAGTAGTCATCTTTTGGATGAGAAGTGGAAGGCTTAGACCTCCACTGCCTCTTCTTTAGAAATCTTTGAAAGTGCCTAGTAAAAGCAGCAAACTCTTCATCACTTTCACTGCTATTAGAACTCATGCTCACTGAATTATCTGTGACAACCTCAGCAATTATTTTAGGTGGAGATGGAGACTTCTTCTATACTTCTTAGTGGCTTCAGTCTTGAAGGCCACAGACTTTTCCTTGTGCTCCACTCTAGTATTCTTCTCTTCCTCCTTTCTATCCTTTAACTGCATCTCATAAGATAGCAATTTTTCAAACAAAGTTGGAGGAGGTATATCAGCAAGTTTGGA
This sequence comes from Platanthera guangdongensis, assembly GCA_039583875.1. Taxonomy (NCBI): domain Eukaryota; kingdom Viridiplantae; phylum Streptophyta; class Magnoliopsida; order Asparagales; family Orchidaceae; genus Platanthera; species Platanthera guangdongensis. Next base: position 74,170,501 of record CM077148.1, read on the forward strand.
CACTTCCCTAATGCCACAAATCTTGGTGTCCCAGTCCTTATTCAGGGATCTTAAGAACTTGTCATTCAGCTCATAGTTGCTGAAGACTCTTCCATAGGACATCAACTCATTAACTATCCTATTGAACTTCCTGTAACACTCTGTATTGCTATCAGACTTTCCTTGTCTGAAGCTTTCATATCCTGATTTAACATTGACTTACTATCTTGTATTACTTCCTCTGATCCCTCCATATAGACTATTAATGTGTCCCACATTTCGTTAGAGGTTTTACAATGAATTAAGTTCTGAAATGTTGAATCATCAATGGCACTAACAATTATATTCTGGGCTCTCTTGTCCATAGTGGCCAGGATGATTTCATCTTTAGTCATTTCAGAAAAGTCCTTGGGACTTTTCTGATTTGCATCTAGAATGGATATCTTCATTGGCATATATGGGTCTTCTTTGACTGTAATATATATCCTTGGTTCAGAAGCTTCCATAAAGCTTCTGACCTTCTCTTTCCATATGCCAAATATCTCTTTTCTACATATTGGCAATTTCATGGACCCCAGCTCTTTGTGATTCTAACTAGAACCCATTATCTTGATTCTTGTTTGTTTTGAATCTGCCTACAGGATCTTACTCAGACTATTAAGCCCTTTTTTGAGCAACCTCGCTTTGATACCACTTGAAAGGATTGGTTTCAAGACTACCTAAATCACCTAGAGGGGGGGGGGGTGAATAGGTACAATTCCTTTTTAAACTTTAAGGCAGATTCCTGTTTTTGTTTTTACTGTCTTAATTACTATTAGCAACTACCACATACACAGAAAAATAATAATCACAGAGCACACAGTGGTTTATAGTGGTTCCCCAAATATTAGGTACATCCACTTTCCCCCTTCGCCTATCTAGTAGTGTACTAGATTTGGCCTTACTCCCTTCTTGTTCCTCAGATCCTCAGATCTTACAACTCAGGCTAAAATAGCCCTACCTCAGCCTTTAGCAAGGCCTACACTAAGGCTAAACAGCCCTACCTCAGCCTTCAACAAGACCTACACTCAGGCTAAACAACCCTACCTCAGCCTTCAATAAGGCCTACACTCAGAGAATAGATTCTCCTACACTCAGGCTCAAAAGCCCTACCTCAGCCTTTATAAATTTAGGCTTACAACTCAGATCCCTTAGGATCCTAGAAAAAGATAATAAAGAGTTTTAGGTTACCACTCTATTTGAGAGAATGAAGAGGGCAACCTTCTTGATCAGTTCTTGATAGAACTGATTCCTGAGATCAACTTTGTCTTTGCTTTCTTCAAGGCTTCTTGAGTCTGAACTCAGTAAAAGTTGATCTTCTTGAAGTAGTCCGGCTGGCAACTTCCTTCTTAAGATGGAGAATTAAATCTGGATCCTTCTTTGTAGTCTGGTTCAGAACCTGCTCCTTAAGATATTTGATTAAACAAGTCTCTTTGTTGATTTCAATTACTGGAGTTCTCTCCCTCCAAGTAAATCTGAAGTTTCTTCAGAATACTGATTTACAGTTTTCTCTGGATCTTTATTCTACAAATAATTGATCATCACTTTCTGTTGAAGGAGAAAGCCTTTATATAATCTTTTTCCATGGTAATCGGTTGATTCGGTTTCTAATAACCTTCTGACAGCTTTGACAGTTGTGGTAGACTGGTTAAAATGGCAGTTGTCAAGTCATCCAGTCACTTCTTGAAATCACTGTCTCTGTCTGAAAGTTTCGAGACTGTTCTTCATTATGTGTCGACACAAATACACTAAGTGTCGACACAAGTAGACTAAGTGTCGACACATGCCTTGGTGGTGTTGACACAACTTCTGTTGTTGTTGTAACAGCTTCTCGACACAGCTTCTTTAGAATTTGTCGACACTAATTATGTGTGTCGACACAAGCCTTCTTTGTTTTAACTTGGTTGAAACTTGCTGACTGTCGACACATCTCTTTTGTGTAGATACAACTTCTTTTGTTGTTGATACTTGCTGAGTGTCGACACATCTCCTTTGTGTCGACACAATTACTTCTTTACTTTAACTTGGTTGAAGCTTTGCTTTGTGTCGACACAAGTCCTGTGTGTCGACACAGTTGATGTTGACAAATACTTCTGTGTATCGACACTGCCTCTTGGTGTTGACACATTTTATGTCGACTAAGCTTCTCTTGGTGTCGACACTACCTCTAAGTGTCGACACAATTTATGTTGACAATTCTTCACAGTGTGTCGACACTGCCTGTATGTGTCGACACATTTCTTCTGGTGTCGACTCTGCCTTTCCTGGTGTCGACACAATTTACTCCAAGTGTCGACACAGCTTTTTTCCAGTGTCGACACAAGCCTTCATAAGTGTCGACACTGCTTCTCTAGGTGTCGACACATGGACTTAGAAATTTTCTGCATTTCCTGCAATTACTTAACCTGCACATATAAACTCAAAACACATCAAATACACCTTGATGTATATCATTGAGTAGGGTGAGGCTTCTTCAAATCTGGTACATATTTTCCAATGTACCCAACAAATGATGAATTGTTAGATACCGCTCCTTATTTGTGAAGCTTTTGTTTAATACTTTCAAGATCATGTGGGAGACTGTTGGTGTTACCATTGTGATCTAGAAGTGATCAAGCATCTAGTCTCACTGCCAACTCAGTATGAGCCTATTAGGGTTGCACATAAGATTGTGGAGAAATTGAGAGATTGGATTTGTATGAAATAACTAATATAATTAGTTGAAAAGACTTAGCTTAAACTAGATTAGTGTAGCCGAGTGCGTTGAGACCAGTCAACACTTCGTCGAGTTAAGCGTTAACTCGTCGAATGTGGCGTTGAGTGCAATGAGTATTTTCAGCGATTCGTCAAGTCAATGTATTGATTCGGAGAGTATGGCACTTAAGCGTTGAGTGCATTGACTATACTCGGCGATTAGTTGAGTCAAGGAGTTGATTCGTCGAGTCTGGGTCTCAGGCGTTGTGTGTGTTGAGTCCACTCAATGCCTTCATTGAGTAAAGAGTTTACTTGGCGAATCTGGCACTTAGGAGTTGAGTGTATGATGCTCACTCAATGCCATTCAATGAATCTGGCATTTGGCATTGAATGTGTTGAGTCCACTCAACGCCATTTGTCGAGTATGAATGATACTCGACGATTCGTCGAGTATGCCGTAAAAAGCGTTGAATCCACTCAACGCCTTCGCAGAGTCAAGTGTTGATTCGACTGAAGGTAGCGATGAGTTCATCGTGTATCCTATGGAAACTCGACGATTCGTCGAGTATATGATGATACTCGATGATTTGTCGTATATGACATGGATACTCGGCGATTCGTCGGGACAAGGGTTGTCTAGCAGAATTTTTGGATTCTAAGTCTTGTGTCTGCGATTAGCGTCGGGCTATTCCATTTATCTCTTGGAGCATAAATAGAAGACTTTAGGGTTTTCTATAGTATGCGTATACGATTAATCATTCTGTCTAAGCACATGAACAGTTACTGTGTGATAAGACCAATAACCCTAGAAAGCCAACGGAAGTCGTTCCACCTTCGCCGTCGCCGAACCGGATCCCGATCCCGACGAGTGTCTCCTCCTCCTCTCCTTTAACAGATCTAGCAGTCTGTGGAGATGCTGAATATCCTCTCCTGACCTAATGCTTGTGCGACAAGTTGTGGGTTCTCCAATCATGTGGACTATCTGTAGAGGCACGGATATTCTTTCTGTGCTCAAGACTCGAGTTGCTGTGTGGCCGAAAGATTTTTCTGGAGCATCTAGGTATAGTATGAAATCAATTTCTCAAAGGTAATTTTATTACAACACCTTTCACTTCTTAATTCGTGAATATTTCCAGATCCGAATTCTTTGGTTTTTCTTGTTCTTATTTTCCGCTGTGCACAATGTGTTGTGGTGTGTAGAAAAACACAACACTCTTGACTCAGAACACGTGGGAGGGGCCTAGCGCGAAACGGGACGTTACAAATCCTATAAACAAAATAAAAGATTTCGTCCTCGAAATCAGGCTAAGACTATGGGGAAGTAAAACATGAAAAGTAAAATATGCTTATAAATTTACCATGGGAAAACAACTCTGGGTAGCACTTTCGCATCAAGTCCAACAGCTCCCAAATATACTCTTCCTTTCTATGATTAGACCATTATACATTTACCAAAGGAACGCTTTTTCGACGCAAGCTCCTTGTCTTAGTGTCCACTATCAGCACCAGCTCTAGACGAGCAGATTTATCAGTTACCACTACTCCATCTATGGTGGGGACATGTTGACTGGGTCGTAGTAGTGCCCTTCGAAGCGACGACACATGGAATATGTCGTGCAAATTTTCCAGCATTGGTGGTAGCTCCAGGCATAGACCAAAGGGACAATTCTTTCCAATATAGTATAGGGCCCCACATATCTCAGGCTGAGCAACTTCAGACCATGCACTCGTGACACTCCATGTATCGACCTGATCTTTAAGAACACTTTGTCACACATTTGAAATTCCACGATCCGGTTCTTCGCATTATAGTGCTTTGCCTGCCGACTTTGAGCCTCAAGCATACGATCGCATATCAATCTAACGATTGCATCGATGTCATCAAAATAATCTATCCCCAACATCTTTGGATCTTCATCCTGCACCCATGACATTGGAGTTATATACCTCCTCCCATAAAATGCTTCAAGGGGTGCCATCCTGAAGCTAGCTTGATGACTATTATTGTATGAAAATTCTACCAGTGGTAAGGGCCTTTCCCACAGTTCTCCTTTATCCAATTCACACAATCTCATTAGATCTTCCAATATTCTAATGGTTCTCTCAGACTGACAATCCGTTTGAGGATAAAAAGTTGTGTTGAAGGTAAAGCGAGAGCCCAAGTATGCTTGTGCTGCCTTCCACTCCTTGGAGGTAAGCGACAATCACGGTCGGAGACTATAATCTTAGGCACGCCATGGTACCGTACCAATTGCTCCATAAAGAGGCGAACCAATATTTCCACATGTGTCTCCTTCTTCATTGGGATAAATCTAGCAACCTTCATCAAGTGATCCACAATTACCAAAACTGAATCGTTCCCAGAGCACGAGCGAGGCAACCCGTGAACAAAGTCCATGGAGATATCCTCAAACTTCCACTCAGGGATGGGCAATGAATGTAGTAATCCTATGGGGATCTTGCACTCCACCTTCACCTTCTGACAAGCTTCACAGTGTGTAGCATAATAATTAACAGCACCCTTTATTCCTAGCCAGAACATGGTCTTTCGTAAGTCACTATACATCTTGGAAATATCGAGATGCACCAAATACTTGGAGCAATGTGCCTCTCTCAATATATCTTCCTAAATTTCACCTCCCTTGGGAATGTAGAGCTGGCCATGGAACTTGACGATACCGTCCTTTAGGTTATACTCTTCAGTAGATCCATCTTCAATTGACTTAATCATGTAATGACCCGGCCCATAGCACGCACGCCGACCCCAAGAGACATTACAGGGTCGCAACCCATGACACCCCAACCCATCTCCGGCCTGTTTATCAGCACAGTAGGTTATTGAGGCGGGGCTCGGTCCCACGACCTTCTTGATAAGGTTCCTTAAACTGCAACCCCATCACATACTGAACTGCGGCTCAATTGGTGATGAGGAGTGGTATTAAGACTCTCTTAACAAGGTTGCGGGTTCGAGACCCCGTGGCAACAACCTACCGCCGTTGATAAATAGGCACAAAGATTTGGTTGCAGCTCAGTTGGTGATGGGGTTGCGGTTTAAGGCACCTTATCAAGGAGGTCGTGGGATCGAGCCCCGCCTCAACAACCTACCGTGTTGATAAACATGCCGGAGATGGGTTGGGGTGTCATGGGCTGCAGCCCTGTAAAGTCGCTTGGGGTAGGCGAGCGTGCCGTGGGCCGGGTCATTACATAAAAATGCACTTTTTATGTAACGACCCGGCCCACGGCACGCTCGCCGACCCCAAGCGATGTTACAGGGCTGCATCCCACGACACCCCAACCCATCTCCGGCCTGTTTATCAGCATGGTAGGTTGTTGAGGTGGGGCTCGATCCCACGACCTCCTTGATAAGGTGCCTTAAACCCCAACCCCATCACCAATTGAGCTGCAACTATGTTGGTGATGAGGAGTGGTATTAAGACTCTCTTATAAAGGTTGCGGGTTCGAGATCCCGTGGCAACAACCTACCACCGCTGATAAACAGGCACGAAGATTTGGTTGGGGTGTATTGGGCATGCAAGCCTTGATGTTTAGGCTTACTACCAGTGGTGCCGTGGGGTGAGACAAGCCACCAGCCCATGAAGGGTGCGGTGGGCCTTTGAGCTCTAAACCCGGGCTGCTAGTAGGCCGGTGATGCTTGGTCTAAATGGCCGGGTCATTACAAATCACAAGGACCAGAGCAGCATCCTTCCCTTGCTCTACCCGGATTCGATCTCAAATGTCACAAATTATACCCATGGCAGCCAAATACTCTGAATACTTCTCTGGATGATCCTTACATATCAATGTTGTCTCCATCTCCTTTAGTACTAGCACCAATTCCATACTCATCATTTGAGACTTAGGGCTTGACTCAGGCACTTTTCTGCTCAATGCATCAGCTACGAAGTTTACTTTTCTGGGGTGGTAGTTCAAAGTAAACACATAATCACACAAAATTTCTAAACACGGTCGCTGCCTCAAATTCAATTCCTTTTGATTAAGAACATACTTTAAATTCTTAAGGTCTGAAAAAATCTCGCAATGGATTCCATATAGATGGTGCCTCCAAATATTTAAGGCAAACACCACTTCCTCCAACTCCAAATAATGTACAGGATAATTATATTTACGCTTCTTTAACTGTCTTGAAGCATAAGCAATCACATGCCCGTGCTGCATCAATACTACTCCCATCCCTTGATAGGACGCATCTGCATAAACTTGAAATCCTTCTTTTCCTGTTGGAAAAGCTATGATGGGTGCAGTGGTAAGTCTAGCTTTCAGCACTTGAAATGCAACTTCTCACTAGGGTGTCCACTTATATGGCACACCTTTCTTCGTCAGGGCAGTAAGAGGAAGTTCTAACTTCGAGAATCCTTTCACGAACTTGCGATAATACCCAACAATTCCAAATAAAGCTCTGTACATTGTCCGCTGACTTCAAAGGCGACCATTCCTTTATGCCACACACTTTGGTCGGGTCCATGACTAGTCTAGAACCACTAATCACATGGTCGATGACTTGAATATCAGAGTATTCATCTATGTACAACAAGTAGATACAAGAATCTATACAAATGATTCTATTATCCACATCAGTGTATGTATTTATATTCTACAATAGGAGAGTAACTCAACTTATATGAATGCTCATACAGACATATAAGTTAAGGATCAGCTTAACAGTAAAGTAACTTATCATATAAGAGTGCCCATACAAACTTATATGATAAGGATCTTATGCGGTGTAATGCAATGTTATGAATGTAATATGATGACTCAATCGTGTTCACACACATGCAAAATGCTTGGTCGACACAGACTTGTATATCCCACTTTTTGAGCAGATAGCTATGTTGTGTTTTTGGGGATGACACAACACTTGTGCACCCAACGGGAAAAAGAATAAGAAAAACCCAAACGAGTTCGAATCTAGCAATATTCATGAATCAAGAAGTAAATCATGCAGTAATAAAAATTACGTTTGAGGGATTGACTCGGAACTCAACCTAGATGCTCCAGAAAAATCAGGTCGGCCACACAATGGCTAGAGTCTTGAGCACAGAAAGTATATCCGTGCCTCTACAGTAATCCACATGATCGGGAGAACCACCATCAACTTGTCACACAAGGTCTAGGTCGGGAGAACCACCATCAACTTGTCACACAAGGTCTAGGTCGGGAGAGGACACCCAGCGTCTCAATAGACTGCTAGATATGTTGTAGGATAGGCGGCGATGACACTCATCGGGATCAGGATCGGAATCGGCGACAGGATTGGAGGAACACTTCCGTCGGATTTCTAGGTTTTATTCTTATCACACAGTATCGGATCGTGTGCAGAAAGAAAACAACCGTCCCCGAAAAACCCATAACATCATATTTATATTCCTGGAGATAGATTCAACAAGTCAACATTTGACTCAACACGGGCATTGGTCGAACTCAGCTCAATGAATAATTCGTCGAACTCAGCTCGACGAAATCTTCGCCAAAGGCCAGAATGTCGAATGCATTCGTCGAACTCAACACGACGAAATCTGCGCCAAAGGCTAGAACATCAAACTGGATTCATCGAACTCAGCTCGACGAAATCTGCGCCAAAGGCCAGAACATCGAACTGTATTCGTCGAACTCAGCTCGACCTAATCTGCGTCGCAGGCCAGAACCTCAAACTTCATTCGTCGAATGGCGTTGAGTGAATACAATACACTCAACGCCTAAGATCTAGATTTTCCAGGTAAACCCTTGACTCGATGAAGGCGTTGTGTGGACTCGACGCACTTAATGACTAAGTGTGACAGTCAACGCACTTAACACACTAGTGCCAACATTCACAGAATTAACACTTAACCAGCGAAAGCGTTGACTGGACTCAACGCTCTCAACGCTTTCAGCCTGATGGTGTTGAATGAGCTAAACACACTCAATGCCAAATGCCTTAGAATCTTTTCAACCTCCATGGCGTTGAGTGAACTAAATACACTCAACGCTTTCATCCCGATGGCGTTGAGTGAGCTAAACACACTCAACGCCAAATGCATTAGAATATTTTCAGCCCCTTTTTCAATATCCTTCAACTCATCATATGAACTAAATAGTATAGATCCAATCTCCCAATTTCTCCACAATCTTATGTGCGACCCAAATAGGCTCATACTGAGCTGGCACTGAGGCTATATGCTTGATCACTTCCAAATCACTATGGTTGCACCAACAGCCTCCCACTTGATCTAGAAAGTATAAAACAAAAACTTCGCAAACAATGAGCGGCATATAACAATACATCATTATCACAACCCGCATTTTTCTCCAAATTCAAGAAGTATCAGAGTATGAGAAAAAAATGCGTCGTGATGCCACGTCAAGCAGGGGATAACTGTCGACGCTCAGGCGAACACCATCTAACTAGACTATGGAAATTTCATAAGTTTAATGGTTAGAAAATCAGATATAATTTTAAGGGCCATATCCCTCGGCTCGGTGGATCATCTATTCCACAGTTTGAAAACTATATTTATACGGAGTGGAAAATATTTTATTTATATTTGACATCCTATGAGGGTGCATAAGTGACCCCCGAGGTCATCTTATGCCATGCAAGACTCTATATTTATATTATATTATAAGTAGGAAAATGATCTTTGTTTACGTTGCTTGGAAAGTAGTGTATGAGTTTTTTTTTTATAAAATATGCTGATCATGAGATATACTTATAGTAGAGTTTTTTAGGTTTAAAAATAACTAGCAACCTAACATAAAACTTCCCAAGAGCAAGTAGACTATCTCCAGAAAAAGGTAGCAGTAAAAGAAACATATCTAGTATCATTAGGTAAAACTACCAGTGGGCGCCAACAAACTGACACGAACCCACTCGCAAGTATGTATGTCTGTAAGGAAAAATAGAAAACTACCTCACAAAACCAAGAGAAAGGTCCCTACAACTCAAGGGATCACCAGCAACACCACAGCAAATCTAGCCATCTACTCGGCTACTAGTCAGAACCTGAGGCATTCAGAAAAGAAAAGAACACCTCAGCAAGTAAAACAAGAAAATCAGAATTAGGGCATTAAATTAAAATGGATCAAAGAGGGTAAGTAACATGATAGTGAAAACAAACACTGCCCAAAGAACCAAAAGTACACCAAGCACCAAGCAACAAAACCATGCCCTGCTCAAATCCTGCAGAGGCTACAAGGCAAAAGACAAGAAAAACTTGCCACAATATGTTGCATTCTACAAGGAAGAAACACCTAACAAACCTAATTTGTGAGTTAATGGCAGTAGTAAATCATCATGGACCTGAGTTGGTGACCAAAAAACAGTCCCCCAAACAAACAGTTCCAACTAAAAATAAAATTTCACAGTCAGCACAAAACCACCACAAACCCAGCCCGTACCTGGGATAAAAAGGGTGGCGGCCACAACAAATGCCCAGCCCGTACCTGGGACTAAAACATGGTGGCCACGGCCCGCACACAAAACATCCCGCTCCTTTAGAGCGTCAAAATACCACTACCTGCCATAACCCACGATTCGGACCTCAAAATAAAGGAAGAATGAAAGGACGACAAGACATCCCCCTAGGAGGTAATCACTCGGGAAAAGGTAACTGAAAAGAAGAAAAAAACTCAGTCTACAGGAATCGTCGAACGCAGCTCGACGATTTTTGTCGAGCGCGGGAAATATCGTCGAACTCAAGAAAATCGTCGAACGCAGCTCGATGATTCTCGTCGAATCACAGGACATGGGAAATCATCGAACTTCGTTCGACGATTTTCCTTTCGTCGATCACACGTCACGGGAAAAGTTGTCGAACGCCGTTCGATGATTTTTCCTTAACCGTAGGCCACAGGAAATCGTCGAACTCCTTTCGACGATTTTTGCGTTAAATGCAGGACATAGGATAACATCTAATACAGGCCACGGGGAGATATCATCGAACGCCGTTCGACGATTTTCCTTTCGTCGAACAAAGGTCACGGGAAAATCGTCAAACTCCATTCGACGATTTCCGTCAGACCCAAAACATAGGCACATCGTCGAGCTCAGCTCAACGATAATCGTCGAACCCAGATCGATGATTTTCGTCGATCTGGCTGCATTGAGTGCACAGAAATCCAGAACCTCTTATTTTGTTTCCGTCCAAACTTCTTAGCCTAATTCAAACCTATTACTGGCAATATAAGTATGAAATCTCACTGCTATTAAATTCTATGGTTGAAAGGCTAGATCCTACCCAAACAGAGGTTTTAACAGGGAACACTTTGAATGATTATCAAGGAACAATTTGATAAAAACAAACAAGACTACAGTACTCCAGCAGAAGATTTGAGTTTCAGAACTTTATAGAATGCAAACAGGAACATAAAAGGCCAAAATGGTTAATGATTCACATGCTTTTGACGGAAAAAACAGAGTAAAATATTAATCTTTGGAAACAGGGAAAAATTATAGCAAAATGACCATGAAAAGGAGAAGAAAACTTGGCAAGGGTAGGAGCACCACTTGCCTCAAATACCCTCAATTTATCTTGCACAACCCTTCCTCTTTCTCTCGGCTCCAGCCACAACATCACCTAATAGTATTTAAGGTTTTAATGGCGGAAAAGGATCAAAGTAAAAATTCTGAGACCTCTAGAAGCACCATGAAAATTGAATCTCTTACCGAAGGAATGAAGGTCTAGGAGAGAGTACTCCAAATCTGCTTTCGGAATCGAATTCCGTCCACTAACGCTCCCAAAATCAGCGTCTGAAGGTACAGGGTTGGCGGTTTTACTTCCTCTCAACAGGCGACGGTTATAACTCCAAGGAAGGAGACAATGAAAAGACTTGTTTTTTTTTGTCAAAGGCTTTATATATGCATGAATTCGTCCTTCTAGCCCTAACTGCCACCTAAAACCACCTGATTTCAACTTTATAAATTAATTAATCACTTACATCATTATTATTAATACCACAGAACGACGCGAAAACCGAAGCACCTCGGAATCCTACGAAATTCACACTGTAGCTAATTACTTATGCTACAAACGCAACAGCGAAGTCGAAATCATCTTTTGACAAACAAAACTCGAGTTATCTCTACCTGAAGCCAAAACACAAGCATCCCCTGAGAGGCCTCACCGGTCACCAAAACAGACCCGGCTTGTTAGGGGATCTTGCCAAAAAGTCTACCAACAATCCACACAAGGAACCTGAAGAGCTAAGACCATGCACTAACAAACGGCACATGCTGGAAACACGTCAACGTAACGCCAAACGAGAATTAAATAATCGCAGAAAAAAAATCGGGGGCGTTACAGTCACTCCCCCTAAAAGAAAGTTTCGTCCCAAAACTTTATATATGCTACTTCTATTATAGAAGGAAAGTAACAAAATAAGAGCCACTAGAAAGAAAACGTACCAATCAAATCAAGGGACAGATGAGGGTGAGCCTCCCTCATAGCCGACTCTAGCTCCCAAGTCGCTCTTTCTAAGTCCTCATTCTTCCATAGAACTTTCATCATTGGGATAGACTTTGTCCGCAGCACCCGATCTTGAGTATCCAAGATGCAGACCGGCACCTCAACATATGAAAGATTAGGCTCCAACTAGGGCACAGCATCCAAGATTTGCCCACTGCTTCGCACGCACTTCCTTAATTGCCTTACATGAAACACATTATGAATACCTGGGAAATTTTATGGCAAATCCAATCTATATGCTGACACACCAATCCGCTCATCAATCTTAAATGGGCCTACATACCTCGGGTCCAATTTCCGATTCTTACCGAACCTCTTAACACCAACCATCGGGGAAACCATAAGAAACACAAGGTCCCCTACAGAAAACTCCAAGTCAGACCTACGCCGGTTGGCGTTCTTCTCATATCTCTCCTGAGCAATATGAAGCTTTTCCCGAATAAGCTTCACAGCAGTTTCCATCTCCTCGAGTGCATCCGGACCAAACACCGGCCTCTCACTGACCTCGGTCCAAAACAAGGGAGTTTTGCAGCGCCTCCCATACAAAGCCTCAAATGGAGCCATTTGCAAGCTCTCCTGGTAACTGTTATTGTATGAGAATTCCATAAGCCGCAAACGCTCGTCCCACGCTCCACCATGGTCCAAGATGTAGCACCTGATCATATACTCAACTATCTTGTTCACTCGCTCAGTCTGACCATTGGTCTGCGGGTGGTAATCTATAGAATACCTCAAATCTGAACCCAAACCCTCTTGCAGACTCCTCCAGAAGCGAGATGTAAAACGGGAGTCCCGATTCGAAATGATGCAACTGGTACTCCAAGCAATCTAATGACCTCATTCAAATACAGCTCCTCTATCTTTTTCATCGGATAATCAATCTTGTACGGCACAAAGTGAGCGCACTTCGTCAGTTTGTCCACTATAACCCAAACAGAATCAAATCCTCTAGGAGATCTCGGCAAGCCCGTAATGAAGTCCACAGAAATACTTTCCCACTTCCAAGTAGGGATCTCCAACGGAGTCAACTTACCACCAGCCCTTCCATGATAGGCCTTCACACGATTGCAAGTGTGGCACTCAGCAACAAATCGGGCTATATCTCCCTTCATCCCATACCACCAGGCAATCTGCTTCAATTCATAATACATCTTTGTAGATCCTGGATGGTAGGCAACACTGGATCCATGAGCCTATCTGCAAATCATACCCCTAATTTCTCCAACAGCGGGGATGCAAAACCTATCGTGGTACTTCAAAGTACCCGCATCATCAATAGAAAAATCTGGCAACTCCCCTCTCTCAGTCCTGAGGTACAAGTGCAAAATATCTGGATCATCCTTCTGGTGCAACCTGGTGAGTGAAATCCAAGACGGCTCTGCCACTGCCAAACTGCTCTGCATATCACAGCGTCCCACGTAGATATCCATCAGAGAAACTCTTCCACTAAACGATCGGCGGTGAGATTAAAGATCTTCCCTGTCTTCCGGCTTAGGGCATCGGCCACCACATTGGCCTTTCCCGGATGATACTGTATATCCACATCATAATCGGCCACATACTCTAGCCACCGCCGCTGGCGCAGATTCAGCACCTTCTGGGTGAAGACATACTTTATGCTTTTATGATCGGTGTAGATCTTGCACTGGGCACCATAAAGTAAATGTCTCCACAGCTTCAGGGCAAAGATCACTACTGCGAACTCAAGATCATGCGTAGGGTAGTTCCTCTCATGAGTCTTCAATTGCCTCGACCCATACGCATTCACCTTCCCTTCTTGCATCAACACACGTCCGAGCCCAACATGCGAGGCATCCACATATACATCATACTCCTTGTCCTCCGTAGGCAATGCCAAAACAGGGGCAGAACACAACCTGCTCTTCAGCTCCAGAAAAGCTTCCTCGCATTTCTCGTTCCAAATGAACACCGCATTCTTCTGAGTCAGCTTAGTCAAGGGGGCTGCCAAGATAGAAAAGCCCTCCACAAATCTTCTATAATAGCCGGCCAACCCCAAGAAGTTCCTAATCTCCTTGGGTGTACTCGGGCTATGCCAATCCATCACTGTAGAAATCTTTTCCAGGTCAACCGAAATGCCGTCTATGTTCACCACATGACCCAGGAAGGAAACCTGGGACAACCAGAATTCACATTTACTCAGCTTGGCGAATAACTGATGGTCTCTCAAGGCAGAAAGAACCAATCGCAAATGCTGCTCATGCTCCTTAGCTCTGCGAGAGTAGATCAACACATCATCAATGAATACCACCACGAACTTGTCTAGAAAGTCCTTGAACACCCGGTTCATCATGTCCATGAATGTTGATGGCGCGTTGGTCAAACCAAACGACATAACCAGGAATTCGAAATGCCCATGACTCGATCTGAAAGCAGTCTGTGGAATGTCCGACTCACGGATCCTGAGCTGATGATATCCTGAACGAAGATCGATCTTGGAGAACACCATACTACCACGCAACTGATCAAATAAGTCATCGATCCTCGACAGAGGGTACCTGTTCTTGATGGTAACTTTGTTCAGCTCTCTATAGTCGATGCACGACCTCATCGACCCATCCTTCTTCACAAATAGAACAGGAGCACCCAAGGCGACGAACTCGGCCTGATAAAACCTTTTGCCAACAACTCGTCCAACTGGGCTCGCAACTCCTCCAACTCACGAGGGGCCATCCGATACGGAGCCTTAGCAATAGGATGCATACCCGGTTCCAAATCAACCACAAACTCAACATACCGCTCGGGGGGAAGACCAGGAAGGTCATCAGGAAAACATCAGAGAAACCACGAACCACAAGAATCTCCTCCAAATGCGGTACACTAACAGCATTCCCGACCACCGAGACTAAACAAGCAAAACAATCAGAATGAAACAGCTTCTGAGCACATACAACAGAAATGATAGGAGAATCCCGGCCCGGATCAGCATACACACTACCAGGCTGACTGTTGTCCTTGATGAAGTCCAAGCGCTTCCCTTTGCACTGAATAACCGCATCATACCTAGACAACCAGTCCATGCCCAGAATAACATCGAAGACCTTTAGGTCGATCATCTTCAAGTCTGCCTTCGCAAGAAAGTCCCCCAACAAAACAGGGCAATCCAGAATGCCCAAATCTGACAACACAGATTCACTAGAAGGGAACTTGACACGGAACGTATCACGAACTTGATCTAGAATCAACTGATAATGCTCTACAAAAGCTCTTGCTGTTGGGTACACTGGTCAAATGTACATGATTTGAAGAAGCCTCACCCAACTCAATGATATACATCATAATATATTTGATGTATATTGAGTTTACTTGTGCAGGTTAAGTAATCACTGGACTGAAGCAAAAAGTTTCTAAGTACATGTGTCGACACCCAGAGGGAAAGTGTCGACACTCAAGAAAGCTTGTGTCGACACCCAGACAAGCAGTGTCGACACTTGGAGTCATTGTGTCGACACCTGGGATGCAGAGTCGACACCAGACAGAAAGTGTCGACACAAGGAGCTGTGTCGACACTCAGTGACGAAAAGTGCAGACAGAAAGTGTCGACACAAGGAGCTGTGTCGACACTCAGTGAAGAAAAGTGCAGACAGAAAGTGTCGACACAAGGAGCTGTGTCGACACCCAGTGAAGCTGAGTCTACACCAGAAAGTGTCGACACTTGGAGCTGTGTCGACACTCAGCAAAAGTCTACAGAGACTAAGTATAAGTGTCGACACTCAACACAATGTGTCGACACTAAGCAGAAGAGTCAGCATTTGAAGTAAGTGTCGACACCCAGCACAATGTGTCGACACACACCAGAAGAGTCAACACATGAAGTAAGTGTCGACACCTAGCACAATGTGTCGACACTCAGCTAAAGACTCGACACTTGAAGAAAGTGTCGACACAAGGAGCTGTGTCGACACTTAGCAAAGATCAGAAAGATCAACAAAATTATTCTAAGTACAAGTATCGACACTAAGGGAATGTGTCGACACTCAGCTGAAGTCTCAACAAGAATAAGGTGTGTCGACACAAGGAGCTGTGTCGACACTCAGCAAGAATCAACATAGAAGACTATGTATCGACACCAAGAAGTAGTGTCGACACTTAACAGATTCAACACAAGAAGATGTGTCGACACAAAGGAGATGTGTCGACACTTTGAAGATTTCAGCAAAAGCTAGAAGAATAAGTACTTGTGTCGACACTCAATTTCAGTGTCGACACATGCAGAAGAAACTGTGTCAAGACATACAAGGAGTTGTGTCGACACCTTGTAGACTTGTGTCGACACTTACACAGCATGTGTCGACACTTGGACTATAAGTGTCGACACTTAAAGACAGAAAGTCTCGACACTTTCAGACAGTTAGAGATTTTCAAGAAATGACTGGATGATTTGATAGATGCCGTTCCAGCCGGTCTACAGCACCTGTCAGAGATATCAGAAGTCAGTTATGGACCGGACCATCCGGTTACCATGAAGAAGGCCTATAAATAGGCACCTACAGTTTACAGAAACTGTTGTTGAAAGAGTTGATCAACTAGTTCAGATTATTGCTGAACAAGTCATTGAAGTGGTACACAAAGTATCAACACAAGAAGATCTTACAGTCCAAGTGCAGATCTAAGAAGTTGGAGAGAGAGGGCTCCTTCCAAGAAATCAGCCTCTGGAACTAGGCTGAGAAGAAGGATTCAGATTCAATTCTGGATCTTAAGTAGCAGAGGTCAAGGAACTACTGCAGGAGGATTCAGTCTTATTCAGTTCTACTCAAGAAGCTTTAAAGAAAGCTAAGTCAGAGTGAATCCAGCTGAGTTCTTCCAAGAACTCATCAAGAAACTCTCAACTCCCCTCTTTTATTTCTGGGTTGTAGAGTTATTATTTGTAATACATTTTAACTTGTAGGATCCATTGGATCTGAGTGATTTGTAAGCCTGTATTTATAAAGGCTGAGGGTAGGGCTTGTTAGCCTGAGTGTAGGAGATAGAGATCTCTGAGTGTAGGCCTTGTTGGCTGAGTGTAGGCCTTGGTTGGCTGAGTGTAGGCCTTGATTGGCTGAGTGTAGGCTTTGGGTTAAAGCTGAGTTGTAAGGCTTTGGGCCTGAGGTGTAGGAACCAATTTGGGTTCTGAGACAGTGGAGGAGTTTGGCCGAATCTAGTACACAGCTAGATAGGCGAAGGGGGAAAGTGGATGTACCCATATCTTGGGGAACCACTATAAACCACTGTGTTGTGCTGTGATTGTGCTGTGTATGCTGAGAATACTTTGTGATTGCTGTACAAAAGTTAAAAATCTGTGATAATAAATTGTTTGCTGCCAGTAAAGTTAGAAAAGGATTAGGTCACCTATTCACCCCCCCCCCCTCTAGGTGTTTAGGTACCATATCTTTCAAGTGGTATCAAAGCGAGGTTCCTCAAAACAAGGACTAACAGTCTGAGGAGATCCTGTTTGGCAGATTCAGTGTAAGACAAAACACAGTTTCAAGAAATTCAAGAAAATCAAGAAACATGGGTTCTTCTGAGAATCACAAGGTATTGGGTTCCATGAAATTACCTATATGCAGGAAAGAGATCTTTGGGATCTGGAAGGAAAGGGTAAGGCTATTTATGGAGGCCTCAGACCCTAGAATCTACATCACAGTAAAAGAAGGGCCTTATGTGCCCATGAAGATTTCAGTTCTAGATGCAAATCAGAGAACCCCAAAGGATTTCTCTGAGATGACTAAGGATGAGATTGTCCTAGCTACCATGGACAAGAGGGCACAAAACATAATAGTGAGTGCCATTGATGATGCAACTTTTCAGAATCTTATACATTGTAAGACAGCCAAGGAGATGTGGGACACTCTTATAGTGTATATGGAAGGATCTGAAGAAGTCAGACAAGATAGAATATCCTTGCTAAATCAGGAGTATGAAAGTTTTAGACAAGGTAAAGGTGATAGTATAACAGAGTGCTACAAAAAGTTCTACAGAATAGTTAATGAACTCATGTCTTATGGAAGAGAGTTCAGTAACTATGAACTAAATGATAAGTTCTTAAGGTCCCTAACCAAAGATTGGGATACAAAGATCTGTGCCATAAGAGAAATGGCTAAGTTGGGGGAAATTCCTCCTCCTACACTGTTTGGCAAGTTATTGTCATATGAGATGCAGTTGACTGTGAGAAAAGAGGAGGAGAAATCAACAAGGACTGAGCACAAGGAAAGAACAGTTGCTTTCAAGGCAGATGTTCCTAGGAAGTGCAGGAATAAATCACCAACTCCACCTCCAAAGATTGCTGAATCAGAGTCAGATGAAACAGTCAGCACCAAGTCAGAAAGCAGTGAAAGTGATGAAGACTTTGCTGCTTTCACTAGATACTTTCAAAAGTTTTTGAAAAAGAAACAGTGGAGGTCAAGGCCTTCTACATCACATGGAAAGGAAGACTCTTATCAGAAAAAGAGGTCTTCAAAGAATGACAAGAAAAGGACAAAATCTAGCAAGGCAACTAGTTCAAAGATAGTGTGCTATTGCTGTAATAGACAGGGCCATGTTATTGCAGATTGTCCAGAGAAGAGAAAAGAATCTGGTGACAGGTAAAAGACTCACTTCAAAGGCAAGAAGGAAAAGTCTTTAGTAGCCAAGAAGGAGAAGACTCTATCAGACATTTCTTCTTCAGAATCTGAGTCTGATGCTGAAGCCTACATAGGGCTGTTTGCTGAAGAAGAAGAGGAAGAATTCATGCAGTTAATGGAGTCAATTTACGAACAAGAAGACAGTCAATGCCAAGGGCTAATGGCTTTGACAGAGAGTGCCAAGATCCTGGAGCAGCCAGGACCCAGTCAGGTACAAAGTTCAAGTTTAAATTCAGTTTCTTGTTCTAGTTCAGATTCAGATTTTTCTTCATCAAGTGATGATAATGTATCTGAGTCTGAGGATGATATTCATCAGCTTATAGATGAATATAAGGTGCTGTTGCAGGCTTACAAGAAAAGCAAATCCCTTGCCAAAAGTCAGGCAAAGGAAATTGCTGATCTTACAGCTGCTGCAACAGATTTTGAGAAGCAATTTGATCAAAAACTGAATGAGATAGCCAGGTTGAAGCACATAATATTGATTCAAATGGGTACTATATCATTTAAAAATGATCAAATCAAGAGTCTGGAGATCAATCTTCAGAAAGAGAGAGAGCTTGTTGCTAGGTTTTCTAAACCTAAGACAGTGTTACCTTTAATTGATGAATTTGTTCATCATAAAGGCAAGGTTGGACTGGGCTTTATTAGACCTGCAAGGACTGAGCAGTCCAAGTCTAAGTCCAAGGGAAAAGCCCCAACATTCAACAAGCCTGCTGTAGACAAGACAACCAAGGCAGTACCTAAGCAAAGGTACAACAAGTTTGAATGTTGGTGTTGTGGCAAGATTGGCAATTTGCAGTGGACTGTTGGCACAATGTCAGTGCCAAAGTGAGTAGCAAGCTACCTGGTGGAAAGCTAGTAGGTAGTTTTGTCAGATTGCAGACTAACATGTACCAAGAACCCAAGACTTCTTTGGGTTCTAAGGTTCATTAAATCTGTTTTGCAGGTGAGTCCAAGTGGCCATACCCCAACATGGTACTTGGACAGTGGATGTTCCAGACATATGACTGGAACAAGGGGACTACTAAAGGACTACATACAAATCAAAGATGGTCCTAAGGTTACCTTTGGTGGTTCTGAAAAAGGAATCATCAAAGGGTTTGGTAACATTTCTACAAACTTAGTTACCATTACTCAAGTGGCTTATGTTAAAGGGTTGAAACAAAACCTAATAAGTATAAGTCAATTAAGTGATGTAGGGTATGACATCTCATTTGTTAAAAATGGTTGTCATATCAAGAGGTCAAGTGATCAAGAGATCATTTTGACAGGTTATAGGAAAAGGAATGTCTACTGCCTAGACATTATGATTGAGAACAATGGTTCTCCAGTTTGTCTTGTAGCTGATAAGACAGTCTCTCATTGTGTCAAATGGCACAAGAGGCTTGCCCATATTAACTACAAGACTATTAGCAAACTCTTTAGCAAAGAGTTAGTGAGGAATGGTCCTCAAGTTAAGTGTGTCAAAGATGGTATTTGCTCAGCTTGTCAAAAGGGCAAGCAGACTAAATCCACCTTTAGAAGCATAGAAAACAAAGATGCTGTGAGGTGCTTATACCTCTTGCATATGGATCTCTTTGCTCCAATGCCAGTTCACAGCTTAGGTAGGAAGGTCTATACCCATGTATTTGTAGATGACTACTCAAGGTTTTCATGGGTGTTCTTCTTAAGACAGAAATCTGAAACACCTAGTGTCTTCTACAGCTTAGTCAAGCAAATTCAGAATGAACTAAATAGTACTGTGGTCAAAATTAGAAGTGACCATGGTACTGAGTTTCAGTCTGAAAGCATGACAAAACTATGTGAAGACTTTGGGATATTTCAAGAATTCTCTTCACCTAGAACACCTCAGCAAAATGACATTGCTGAGAGGAAAAATAGGACCTTGATAGAGGCTGGTAGGACCCTATTAAGTGATACATCACTGCCAGAGTATTTCTGGGCTGAAGCAGTTAACACTGCATACCATGTTATAAATAGGGCTACCATCACTAAAGGGCTAAACAAGACCCCCTATGAAGTTGTGAAAGGCAGGAAACCAAACCTATCCTACTTCAGGATCTTTGGTTGCAAATGCTTCATACTTAACAATGGGAAGTCTTACTTAACTAAGTTTGCTGCCAAGTCCCAAGAGGGAATTTTTGTTGGGTATAACAATAATAGTAAGGCTTATAGAGTGTACAACTTGACTACACAAGTTGTAGAAGAATCAGTGCATGTAGTTTTTGATGAGACTAAACTTATTAATAATGAGTTGTCTAGCAGTGTATGCAGCCCCACAGATTTGACAAAGAAAATGGACAAGCTTACTATAGAAGAAGTGCCTGCTGCAAGACAGCAAGGAGAGGAGAATAGCTGTTGTCCAGGGGGAGAACTACATGTGCCAATTGCTGAAGAATTACAAGGAATACAGCAAGATGCAGATGCTAAAGTGGTTCAACCAGAAGTTAGGATGCCTCCAGCCCACAGGCATCTTAGAGATCATCCAGTAGAGCTGATTATTGGAGATCCAAGACAAGGAGTTCAAACAAGGAGTAGAAACATGAATGCAGCAATCTACTCCAGCTTTCTGTCGCAAGTTGAACTTAAGAAATTTGAAGAAGCAATACTGGATCCACAATGGACTGAAGCAATGCAAGAAGAGCTTAATCAGTTCAAGAGGTGCAAGGTTTGGGAACTTGTTCCTAAACCTAAAGACCACAATCTAATAGGAACTAAGTGGATCTACAGGAATAAGATGGATGAACAAGGGGTCATCATTAAGAATAAAGCTAGACTGGTTGCTAAAGGATATAGGCAAGAAGAAGGTATTGATTTAATCAAACCTTTGCTCCAGTAGCCAGACTGGAAGCCATAAGAATGTTCTTGGCCTATGCAACCTATCAAGGATTCAAGGTGTACCAAATGGATGTCAAGTCAGCATTCCTAAAAGGTAATCATAAAGAAGAAGTCTATGTGGAACAGCCTGCAGGTTTTGTTGATCCAACTCTACCTCATTATGTCTATAGACTTAGAAAAACTTTATATGGGTTAAAGCAAGCCCCTAGGGCTTGGTATGAAACTCTATCTAGTTTCCTCATTGAGAACAAGTTCTCAAGGGGGAAAATAGATAAGACTCTATTCCTTAGGGAATCTAGAGGCAAAGTCATACTAGTCCAAATATATGTAGATGACATTATATTTGGGTCTACTGAAAGCAGTCTTTGCAAAAAGTTTGCAAAACTTATGCAAGGTCAGTTTGAGATGAGTAGTATGGGAGAGCTGAAGTTTTTCTTGGGTCTCCAAGTTAAACAGACTGAGAGTGGTCTATCCATTTGTCAGTCCAAGTTCACCCTAGAACTCATAAGAAAGTATGGTATCGATTCATCCAGTACGATGAAGACTCCTATGGGGTCAAGTATGTCTCTTAGCAAGGATGATGCAGGGAAACCTGTAGATGAAACCTTGTATAGAGGGATAGTTGGCTCCCTATTATACTTGACTGCTAGTAGACCAGACATCATGTATGCTACATGTGTTTGTGCAAGGTATCAAGCCTGCCCTAAAGAGTCTCACTTGACTGCAGTCAAGAGAATTTTGAGATATCTAAAGGGCACTCCCTATCTAGGCCTCTGGTACCCTAGGAATGGAGACTTTGATCTAACAGGTTATTCAGATGCAGACTTTGCAGGATGCAAAGAGGATAGAAAGAGCACTACTGGAACCTGTCAATTCCTAGGTGGGAGACTAATTTCATGGAGTAGCAAGAAGCAAACCAGTGTGGCTATCTCCACAGCTGAGTCAGAGTATGTTGCTGCAGGAAGTTGTTGTGCTCAACTTCTGTGGATTCAACATCAGCTAGAGGACTATGGATTTCAGGTAAGTAGAACTCCACTTTTCTGTGATTCTACAAGTGCTATTTCAATAGCTAATAACCCTGTATCTCATAGTAGAACAAAACATATTGAGATTAAATATCATTTTCTTAGGGAGCATGTAGAAAGAGAAGATATTTTGTTAGAATATGTTAAAACAGATGAACAAGTAGCTGATATGTTTACTAAGCCACTAGAAGAAGCTAAGTTCAATAAATTCAAAATTGAACTAGGAATGATAAACTTAGAGTAAGTTTACAGAATTAAAAAAAAATGACCAAGTAAAAAGGTGTCGACACATAGACAAGTCTATGTCAAGTAGGTGTCGACACATCCAACATGGTGTCGACACTTAGTATTTACTCAGAATTTTCTAAGTAAAGTCTCGACAATGTGTCGAGATATGTTGTGTCGACACATAAACAAGTGTCGACACATAAAATCTGTTGACTAAACTTGTGTCAACACATATGTGTCGAGACATTATAAGTCTGTGTCGACACTTATTGCCAGTGTCGACACATTTTAAGTTAGCTGTCCCGCCTGTTCATCTTCAAACTTAGACAGGTATAAATAGGGTTCTGTCGTTGTTTGTCGACACGCTTTCAAATTTTCGAGACCAAAACTACTGTGTCGACACCTCTCTTTTCTACAGACAAATTCTACAAACCCTAATGGCTCCTAAGCTTGAGGAGAACGTTAACGAGGGTTATGAGCTTGTGCGCGGCGCATTCGACGATGCAGGTCAAGAAATTCAGGCAGTGGTAACCCTAGTCGCCGATTCTGGACTAGAATATCTCTTATCTGAACCTACAAAGATTTGGAAGAAGGAAGTACTTGAATTTCTTAATGAAGCTGCCGTAGATGAATCTGGATTCAAAATCAAATCCAGAGTTCATGGAACTAAGATTAAGGTTTCACCTAAGAGTCCGAGGAAGGTACTTCAGCTACCAAAAATTCAAGATGAAGAAGAGGTTACTGCTTCAAAGACCAGGGAAGCTTTAACCTGGTGTGGTCTTGATCCAAAGATGAAGATAGGTTCTGTCTTTAACAGGAAAGGCATGAATACTCAAGGAAAATTCATGTCTGAAATTGTGGGAAAAGTCTTACTCAGTAAGCCAGGAGGGCATGACAGAGTGTCTGCCAATATGTTTGGAGTAATGACAAGAATTATCTTTAATCTAAGAACTGATTGGTCAATCATAGTATTTGACAAGATTAAGGAGAGCTTGAAGAAGCCCAATCTGGGCAGGATCATTAGTCTCTACCTAGCTGGTACCATACCAGAGGTGATGAGTGCAGCTGCAGGTAGCAAAATAAACCACATGAGGAAGATGGATCTAAGGATCTTTTCAAGATGGGACAGGGTGTTGTCCAAGGAACTGTCAACCCCTGAGAAGCCAGTATCTGAAAAAGAAATTCCTCCAAAGAAGAAGAGAAAGACTGTACAAGTGGTAGAAGAGTCCACTAGTGATTCTGATAGTGAAGAACAGGTTGTCTTCACTCCAGATGATCATGAGGGAGAGCCTGCTGAAAAGTCTCCTGCTCCTCCAGCTGACGATGAGATCCAGGGGGAGCTGCCTCCAGCTAGCCCCATCCACAGGGATCAAAGCCAGGGGGAGCATCCAGTTGTAGAAGCAGCATCTACACTAGACAGTGAGCAAGCCACCATCATCATCCAAGAGGTACTCACTAACCTAAAAACTTTAGAATATCTTATAGAAGATGCTGATTTGTCTGATGTTCCACAGCAAACTCAGCTGTCTAGTCAAGAACCAGATGTTGTTATCAAAGATACATCTGCTGTTCCAGTAGTTGAAGAACAAAGAATGTCTCCAGCTCAATCACCTCAAGAGTTCACCATGGAAGATCTATTTCTCAATCTAGATCAAGTTGATTTTGACATGGACAAAGAAGCTGCTGAAGGAGAGACTGCTGCTGCTGAGGGGGATCAAGTATAAGATCTGGAAGAGCCTATTAGGCCAGAAAATGATAAGGCACCTGATGTGCAAACTGAAAAATCTCAAAGCCCTAAGGATAGGGTTGAGATAGCCAGCACTTCTGCCTCTGAAGATGAGGAGAGTGCTAGGGCAAAGAAGAAGAAATTATATGTTTTTAAAAGGAGAAGTCAGAGTTACAAGAAAGCTCTGCAATCTATAGCCCCACAGCCTATAATTCAACAAGCCCCAACTATTGATTATAGTGTCTTAATGATTGCCATGCAGATAAAACTTGATGAACAAAGAAAGGCTATAGAGGCTTATGTTGATGCAGGGCACAGATCATTACAATTTCATCTGGCCCAAGATATAAAATCTATAAGGTTTGAGATGAATCTCAACAAGAAGGAGATGACAGACTGCTTCCACAAGGGTGGAAATGCAGTGGTGTATTTGGCAACACACTAAGAGAAGATCAAGGCACAGGTAGATGATATAGCATTGAAGCAAGGGTATATCCTGGAAAATCAGATAAGAATGAATGACAATTTGACTGCTTCACATAATGCTATAGTCACTGAGTTGAAGACCAAGGGTGTTGAACCTTCTACATCTACTGCTGCTGCTAAAATAGAATTTGACAAAGCCTTTCAACAAGAAATTTCTGCTGTCAAGACTGCCATCCAAGCCTCTCAGAAAGCTATATCTGATCAACTGCAAAAGCTCAAACCATTCTTTAAAGAGGGAATCAGATATTTGGACAGTCAAATAAGATTTCAAAAGGATGATGTCAGAGACCATATGGCTCGAGAAGTCATAAAGGGGGAGAGAGTATTAGTCAAAGCTAGCTCTGACCATGTCAAATGGATATCTAATTCCATCAGAGCTACACTGGGCTATCCTCCACTCTGTGATGATGATAATGTTGCTGAATCAGGGATTCAAACTGCCTATCTTGGAGGTGAGCAACCAGAGGTAGCTCAGGACATATATCCACCTCCAGACTTTGACATGATTCAAGCAGATGTGAGCACCATGTATAGCCAACCTGAGGGCAAGGACCATGTTCATATTGAAAAGGTTGTTCAACCTGTATCTGAAGCCATGCAAGAGGCTCTACAGAAAGAGGAAGAGACAAGGTTGTCAAAGAAGAGGTTTAGGGAACAAGCAGAACAAAAGCCAGACTTTGAACAGTGGAGCCCTACCTCTAGGAATATAATTTTAACTGCCTGGAAAGCTGCCAAGGACAATGCTCATGAAAGGAACAAGTGGTTCTCTGAAGCAGAATGGAGGAAACATGAAATAAGACAAGAGGCCATTGTTCAATACAGAAGGAAGGCAAAGATGGGAAAGCTACCTCCTACTGCAGTGGAGCCTAGCAAGTACTTTCCCAAGCCATATCACTACTTTGAGAGGCAGAAGATCAAGGCAGAAGCACTCAAACAGAAAGATCTAAAAGGCAAGAAGCCTGCTGTTGCTGAAACTTCTGAAGCCACTGTCAAAGCTCAAGTCCAACCTGGCAAAGGCATAGTTATCAAAGAACCAGACCAGAAATAGATTAAGAAATTACTTGAAGATTATTTTGTAATCTTTTAAATGTAAAACATTTTTGTAAACCATTGAAGGTGTATTAGAAAAATGTTAGAACAATATATGATAAATATATTTCAT
This sequence comes from Platanthera guangdongensis, assembly GCA_039583875.1. Classification (NCBI taxonomy): domain Eukaryota; kingdom Viridiplantae; phylum Streptophyta; class Magnoliopsida; order Asparagales; family Orchidaceae; genus Platanthera; species Platanthera guangdongensis. The sequence goes on from CM077148.1 coordinate 74,196,759, forward strand.
GATTGTTCTGTGAATGTGTCTATTTCTTGTTCTGAAATAATGAATGTGTATACATGTGTGAATTATTACATGTTTATGTTTACCCTGCTGTAAATAATCTGCTTTACATCATTTTGTAATCTTTAATTATGAATGGTGTATATCATTGACTAAGGGTTATGACTTCTCCAAATAGGGGGAGATTGTTGGGTACATTGGTCAAATGTACCTGATTTGAAGAAGCCTCACCCAACTCAATGATATACATCATAATGTATTTAATGTATGTTGAGTTTACTTGTGCAGGTTAAGTAATCACTGGACTGAAGCAAAAAGTTTCTAAGTCCATGTGTCGACACCCAGAGGGAAAGTGTCGACACTCAAGAAAGCTTGTGTCGACACCCAAACAAGCAGTGTCGACACTTGGAGTCATTATGTCGACACCTGGGATGCAGAGTCGACACCAGACAGAAAGTGTCGACACAAGGAGCTGTGTCGACACCTAGTGAAGAAAAGTGCAGACAGAAAGTGTCGACACAAGGAGCTGTGTCGACACTCAGTGAAGAAAAGTGCAGACAGAAAGTGTCGACACAAGGAGCTGTGTCGACACCCAGTGAAGCTGAGTCTACACCAGAAAGTGTCGACACTTGGAGCTGTGTCGACACTCAGCAAAAGTCTGCAGAGACTAAGTATAAGTGTCGACACTCAACACAATGTGTCGACACTAAGCAGAAAAGTCAGCATTTGAAGTAAGTGTCGACACCCAGCACAATGTGTCGACACACACCAGAAGAGTCAACACATGAAGTAAGTGTCGACACCTAGCACAATGTGTCGACACTCAGCTAAAGACTCTACACTTGAAGAAAGTGTCGACACAAGGAGCTGTGTCGACACTTAGCAAAGATCAGAAAGATCAACAAAATTATTCTAAGTACAAGTGTCGACACTAAGGGAATGTGTCGACACTCAGCTGAAGTCTCAACAAGAAGAAGGTGTGTCGACACAAGGAGCTGTGTCGACACTCAGCAAAAATCAACATAGAAGACTATGTGTCGACACCAAGAAGTAGTGTCGACACTTAACAGATTCAACACAAGAAGATGTGTCGACACAAAGGAGATGTGTCGACACTTTGAAGATTTCAGCAAAAGCTAGAAGAACAAGTACTTGTGTCGACACTCAATTTCAGTGTCGACACATGCAGAAGAAACTGTGTCAAGACATACAAGGAGTTGTGTCGACACCTTGTAGACTTGTGTCGACACTTACACAGCATGTGTCGACACTTGGACTATAAGTGTCGACACTTAAAGATAGAAAGTCTCGACACTTTCAGACAGTTAGAGATTTTCAAGAAATGACTGGATGATTTGACAGATGCCGTTCCAGCCGGTCTACAGCACCTGTCAGAGATATCAAAAGTCAGTTATGGACCGGACCAGCCGGTTACCATGAAGAAGGCCTATAAATAGGCACCTACAGTTTACAGAAACTGTTGTTGAAAGAGTTGATCAACTGGTTCAGATTATTGCTGAACAAGTCATTGAAGTGGTACACAAAGTATCAACACAAGAAGATCTTGCAGTCCAAGTGAAGATCTAAGAAGTTGGAGAGAGAGGGCTCCTTCCAAGAAATCAGCCTCTGGAACTAGGCTGAGAAGAAGGATTCAGATTCAATTCTGGATCTTAAGTAGCAGAGGTCAAGGAACTACTACAGGAGGATTCAGTCTTATTCAGTTCTACTCAAGAAGCTTTGAAGAAAGCTAAGTCAGAGTGAATCCAGCTGAGTTCTTCCAAGAATTCATCAAGAAACTCTCAACTCCCCTCTTTTATTTCTGGGTTGTAGAGTTATTATTTGTAATACATTTTAACTTGTAGGATCCATTGGATCTGAGTGATTTGTAAGCCTGTATTTATAAAGGCTGAGGGTAGGGCTTGTTAGCCTGAGTGTAGGAGATAGAGATCTCTGAGTGTAGGCCTTGTTGGCTGAGTGTAGGCCTTGGTTGGCTGAGTGTAGGCCTTGATTGGCTGAGTGTAGGCTTTGGGTTAAAGCTGAGTTGTAAGGCTTTGGGCCTGAGGTGTAGGAACCAATTTGGGTTCTGAGACAGTGGAGGAGTTTGGCCGAATCTAGTACACTTCTAGATAGGCGAAGGGGGAAAGTGGATGTACCCATATCTCGGAGAACCACTATAAACCACTGTGTTGTGCTGTGATTGTGCTGTGTATGCTGAGAATACTTTGTGATTGCTGTGCAAAAGTTAAAAATCTGTGATAATAAACTGTTTGCTGCCAGTAAAGTTAGAAAAGGATTAGGTCACCTATTCCCCCCCCCCCCCTCTAGGTGTTTAGGTACCATATCTTTCACTTGCCACAAACGAGTGGGTAGCGCCGTAGTCGAACAGAACACGCGCCCAGCAGTTCTTCACCTTAAAATTCCCTATAGGAGTATATATATAAGCAACTAAGGCACTATCAAGAAAAAAACTATAACCATTCTAGCAAATAAAACTTTCAAGCTAGGAAAACAACTAACCTGAGATGACCTGAGTCGAGGTCTGAGCCTCCTCGGAAGAGATCACGTTTAACTTCCCTTTGCCCTTGTACACACGCTGAGGCGGAGGTAAGGCCTGAAGTGGAACTACCTATAGAATAGGCTAGACCTGAGGACACCTTGTCTTGATATGGCCCTTCTGGCCACACTGATAGCAGACTCTATCGTTGGACCAGCACTGGGCAGCATCATGCCCGGGTCGCTTGCACACAGAACAGGGAACATCCTTCCTAGGAGCACCTTGAATAGCATGATCTTGCTCCTTCTTCTGAGCTCCCGCCTTCTTGAAACACCTCTAAACAGGGTGGCCTGACCGGCCACAGAAGCTACACACCACCTTGCTCTTCTTTCCTGAAGCAGCATCAAGTACCTGTGGGTTCTTCTCTTCAGCAGACTTCCTCTTGTCCTTCCTCATTTGCTGGCCTTTGTTCTTTGTGGTCTCAATAGCCTCCACTTTCAGAGTAGCCTCCACAACACCTGCATAAGTCACTAATCCATAAGCACTGGCTAACTGTTGAACCTCGCTACTCAAGCCACCATGGAACCGCTTGACTCAATCTGCTTCAAAACTCACCAACCTAGGGGCAAACCAGCTCAACTTGCTGAACTCTATCTCATACTCACTGACCGTGAGTTGCCTCTGCTTCAGGTGAAGGAAGTCATTCATAAGCCGGTCACGCTCGACCGAAGGCAGGAACTTCCTCAACAGCATCTCCTTGAACAATCCCCAAGTGCAATCCCCCACCAAGCTCTCCTTTTCCCTAAGCCACCAGCTCTTAGCCAAACCCTTTAGCTGATAGGCTGCTATCATAACTCTCTGGTCATCTACAACACCGAAGTACGAGAACATCTCCTCCATGGAGATCATCCAATCATCTATGACCATGAAATCTACCTTCCCATTATATGTAGGAGGGCTAAGTCTCTAAAACTGAGAAATAAAGGCCATCTCCACTGGCACCACCACTGGAGCTCTCAGGGGAGCAGGAGGGGGAGGGGCAGCTGAACCCCCTGCAGGGTCTTGCACTTCCTGAGCCTGTCCTGCCCCAACTACCGCCAGAGACTGGATCTGGACCTGCATCTCCACCAACTGCCTTGTCAAGGATCGTTGCTCATCCGCATGCTCTCGACCACCGCATCACTCTGCGCTCCAGAAGTCTCACCCTCAGACAGGGGAGTCGACCTGGTCGAATGACGCATTGCTATCCTATGGACATATCAACATTAGCCAAATCCTGGTACAATAGTTGGAAGTAACTACAAATACAGACAATACATACATAAATATGATCTTAAAACTGCTAAACTTGCTCTGGGAGTTTATTTGAACAAAAATGATGTTATGCCTAACCTAGGATGGTTAACCACCATCATCTAACTCTTGTGCCTAGATCGGGAATACATGAATTTATATTCTTTTTCTGATTTTAAAAATCATGTGTCTACATATGTCATCCTGCAAATCTTTAACTTGGCACATTGTGCTTATGCAATGTTATGTTATGCATGATTGTGCTATGCATTCTAAAAAGGCCCTAATGTATGTCATGAGCGGCGTACGCATGAAAATGTTATGCATCCCATACTACATAACATTCCCATGCAAAGAAAAAGAAACATGCTAGTCGCATTCATGTGGTGAGGTTATGCATACCATACTACATAACCCTCACATGTTGCCCCTATGGTGGATCCATATACAGACAAATATTATGCATCCCATAATACATAATATGCCCCGTATACTTCATGTTATGCTTTGACTGTAGTGTTCGTGCTTCAGCTAAGATGTGCTGATGAAATATCGGTGTGTGTATGATATGATGCTAAACATCTAATACCAACAAGGAAAGGTTGCCCGACAAATTGTCAAGCAACCTCCCTCTGATACCAACTGTCACAACCCATATTTTTATCTGAATTCAAGAAGTATCAGAGTATGAGAAAAACACACGTCGTGATGCCACGTCGAGCAGGGGATAACTGTCGACGCTAAGGCGAACACCATCTAACTAGACTATGAAAATTTCATAAGTTTAATGATTAGAAAATCAGATATAATTTTAAGGGTCGTATCCCTCGGCTCGGTGTATCATCTAGTCCACAGTTTGAAAATTATATTTATACGTAGCGGAAAATACTTTATTTATATTTGACATCCTATGAGGGTGCATAAGTGACCCCCGAGGTCATCCTATGCCATGCAAGACACTATATTTATATTATATTATAAGTAGGAAAACGATTTTTGTTTACGTTGCTTGGAAAGTAGTGTATGAGTTTTTTTATAAAACATGTTGATCATTAGATATACTTATAGTAGTGTTTTTTTAGGTTTAAAAATAACTAGCAACCTAACATAAAACTTCCCAAGAGCAAGTAGACTATCTCCAGAAAAAGGTAGCAGTAAAAGAAACATATCTAGTATCATAAGGTAAAACTACCAGTGGGCGCCAACAAACTGACACGAACCCACTGGCAAGTATGTATGTCTGTATGGAAAAGCAGAAAACTACCTCACAAAAACCAAGAGAAAGATCCCTACAACTCAAGCGATCACCAGCAACACCACAGAAAATCTAGCAGTCTACTCGGCTACTAGTCAGAACCTGAGGCATTCAAAAAAGAAAAGAACACCTCAGCAAGTAAAATAAGAAAATCAGAATTAGGGCATTAAATTAAAATGGAACAAAGAGGGTAAGTAACATGACAGTGAAAACAAACACTGCCCAAAGAAGCAAAAGTACACCAATTACCAAGCAACAACACCAAGCCCTGCTCAAATCCTGCAGAGGCTACAAGGCAAAAGACAAGAAAAACTTACCACAATATGCTGCATTCTACAAGGAAGAAACACCTAACAAACCTAATTTGTGAGTTAATGGCAGTAGTAAATCATCATGGACCTGAGTTGGTGACCAAAAAATAGTCCCCCAAACAAACAGTTCCAACTAAAAATAAAATTTCACTGTCAGCACAAAACCACCACAAACTCATCCCGTACCTGGGATAAAAAGGGTGGCAGCCACAACAAGTGCCTAGCCCGTACCTGGGACTAAAAAGTGGCGGCCACAGCTCGCACACAAAACATCCCGCTCCTTTAGATCGTCAAAATACCACTACCTACCAAAACCCACGATTCGGCCCTCAAAATAAAGGAAGAATGAAAGGCCGCCAAGACATCCCGCTAGGAGGTAATCACTCGGGAAAAGGTAACTGAAAAGAAGAAAAAAAAACTCAGTCTACAGGAATCGTCGAACGCAGCTCGACTATTTTCGTCGAGCGTGGGAAATATCGTCGAACTCAGGAAAATCGTCGAACGCAGCTCGACGATTCTCGTCGAATCACAGGACATGGGAAATCGTCGAACTCCGTTCGAAGATTTGCCTTTCGTCTATCACAGGTCACGGGAAAAGTTGTCGAACGCCATTCGATGATTTTTCCTTAACTGCAGCCCACAGGAAATCGTCGAACTCTGTTCGACGATTTTACGTTAAACGCAGGACATAGGAAAACGTATAATACAGGCCACGAGGAATATCGTTGAATGTCGTTCGACGATTTTCCTTTCATCGAACAAAGGTCACGGGAAAATTGTCCAACTCCATTCGATGATTTCCGTCAGACCCAGAACATAGGCACATCGTCGAGTTCAGCTCGATGATAATCGTCGAACCCAGATCGACGATTTCCGTCGATCTGGCTACATTGAGTGCACAGAAATCCAGAGCCTCCTACTTTGTTTCCGTCCAAACTTCTTAGCCTAATTCAAACCTATTACTGTCAATATAAGTATGAAATCTCACTGCTATTAAATTCTAGGGTTGAATGACTAGATCCTACCCAAACAGAGGTTTTAACATGAACACTTTGAATGATTATCAGGGAACAATTTGATAAAAACAAACAAGACTACAGTACTCTAGCCGAAGATTTGAGTTTCAGAACTTTAGAGGATGCCAACAGAAACATAAAAGGCCAAAATGGTTAATGATTCACATGCTTTTGTCGGAAAAAAACAGAGTAAAATATTAATCTTGGGAAACATGGAAATATTATAGCAAAATGACCATGAAAAGGAGAAGAAAACTTGTCAAGGGTAGGAGCACCACTAGCCTCAAATACCCGCAATTTATCTTGCACAGCCCTTCCTCCCTCTCCCGGCTCCAGCCGCAACAGCACCTAACAGGAATTAAGGTTTTAATGGCGGAAAAGGATCAAAGTAAAATTTCTGAGACCTCTAGAAACACCACAAAAATTGAATCTCTTACCGAAGGAATAAAGGTCTAGGCAAGTGCACTCCAAATCCGCTTTTGGAATCGAATTCCATTGACTAACGATCCCAAAATTGGCGTCTGAAGGGTACAGGGTTGGCGGTTTTACTTCCTCTCAACAGGCGACAGTTATAACTCCAAGGAGGGAGACAATGAAAAGACTCGTTTTTTTGTCAAAGGCTTTATATATGCATGGATACGTCCTTTCAGCCCTAACTGCCACCTAAAACCACTTGATTTCAACTTTACAAATTAATTAATCACTTGCATCATTATTATTAATACCACAAAACGACGCGAAAACCGAACCACCTCGGAATCCTACGAAATTCACACCATAGCTAATTACCTATGCTACGAATGCAACGGCGAAGTCGAAATCATCTTTCGACGAACAAAACTCGGGTTATAACTACCCGAAGCCAAAACACAAGCATCTCCCGAGAGGCCTCACCGGTCACCAAAACAGACCCGGCTTGCTAGGGGATCTTGCCAAAAAGGATACCAACAATCCACACAAGGAACCTAAAGAGCTAAGACCATGCTCTAATAAATGGCACATGCTGAAAACGCGTCAACGTAACGCCAAACGAGAATTAAATAATCGCAGAAAAAAAATCGGGGGCGTTACAATCATTGCTCCCCAAACTGTATGAGTTTATAAAACTTAAAAGCCATTGTGATCAATGTTACAGTTTTTTCATATACCTTCATCCCTTACATCTGAATAGAACTAGAGGTATATACTGTGTCACCCTCATAAATGTTCAATCCAAGTTTCTTGATCTAGAATGGACTTATAAAAAATATGTGAGTCCAATATCATATATTGGCTCAACCAGGCATGACCATGCATTTCTCAGTCCCATTCCATCAAGGGGCCCTATGGATGAAACTCCTATAATATAGGAGGACAAATGCCATCTCTGCTCACACGCAAACACCCAAATGATTCATAACATACCCAATAACCACCTTTATCATCGAACTTTCTCAAGACTGGACTTTTGATGGCATCAAAACACGCTCTTCCTCACTCAATGAAAGTTGTGACTTCAGATTAAAAGACCACAAACACCGTTGCCACTTGAGCCATACTTGTGACACGTTCATATAACAATCCACAAAGTAATCTAATGGTGGGTCTGTCCAGTACAACTTGTTCATAACAAGTACCCATGTGATGACTTGATATCATAATATCATGACCTGTGAGGACGGGTCATCAGTCAACTCACATGCTAGTCTTAAAGGTATCATCACCGCCCTTAGCTTCTAAGATGATGTAGCGACCATGGACCTTTAAGAATGAAGCTTCTGAAATCATAGGTTCTCATATCAAGTCACTACTTGACCTATGGAAGCAAACACTCTAAGGTCATTTATTAAATTGAACTACTCTATCATAATAGAAATAACTTCATAATAAAAGAACTTGCCAAAATATATAAAATGAAATGCATATAGTACTTTTATTCATCAAATGAAATTTTATACAACCAACAAACATACAATCCACAAGTCTCAAACTAGAGTTAATCATTTTATTATTGTATATCCATAGATCTAACATGACCATCATGCTTTCTCTACGCAAGAGGCTTTGTCTGTGGATCCGCAATGTTTTCCTCAGTCAGCACACTACATATGCTCACATCTCCTCGATCGATAATCTCTCGAATTAGATGGAACCACCAGAGTATGTGCTTGAATCACTGATGAGATCTAGATTCTGAAGCAACTACAATTGCACCGTTGTTGTCACAGTAGAGATCTACAGGACGAAAAATGCTGGGAACTACATCTAACTCGCCGATGAATTTCCTAATCCATACAGCCTCCTTCGCTGCATTTGCAATGGCAATATACTCGGCCTCAGTAGTAGAATCGGCAACTGTATCCTGCTTGGAACTATTCCAACTAAGAGCACCTCCATTCAGGCAAAACACAAACCCTGACTGAGACTTTGAATCACCACTATCAGTTTGAAAGCTAGCATCCATGTAACCACTTACAACGAGCTCTTTCTCTCCGCTGAATACCAAGAACATATCCTTAGTTCTTCATAAGTACTTGAGGATATACTTGACGGCTATCCAGTGACCTTCATCGGGATCAGACTGATACCTTCTAGTCATACTCAATGCATAAGAGACAAATGGTCTTGTATATAACATTGCATGCATGATTGATCCAATTGCCGAAGCATATGGAACCAACTTCATTCGGTACTTATCCTCACAATACTTAGGACATTGGTCCTTAGAGAGACTCACACCATGAGACATTGGCAAGATTCCTTTCTTGGACTTAAGCATGCTGAACCGTTTCAATACCTTGTCAATGTATGTATTTTGAGACAACCCAGCAACTTCTTCGATCTATCTCTATAGATCTTAATACCGTGTATATAAGTCACTTCCCCTAAGTCCTTCAACGAAAAGCAGTCCCCTGGGTTGTTCTTAACAACTTATAGGGTCGGTTTGTCATTCTCGATCAATAGTATGTCATCTACACACAATATCAGGAAGACTACAATGCTCCCACTAATCCATTTATAAACATAAGGATCATCCTCATTCTTGATAAAACCAAACTTTTTGATTTTTTTTAATCAAAATTAAGATTCTAACTTCGAGAAGCCTGTTTCAATCCATAAATGGATCTCTGCAGCTTGCATATTTTGGCGGCTTCACCTGGAGATACAAAACCTTCAGGTTGTGTCATGTATACTTCCTCGAGGTGGTTCCCATTAAGGAATGCTGTTTTGACATCCATCTTCCAGATCTCGTAGTCAAAATACGCAGCAGTAGCAAGCAGAATTCTAATTGACTTAACCATGACAATAGGGGAAAAAGTCTCATCATAGTCAACACCATGAAATTTTCTTAAAACCCTTTGCCACCAGTCGGCCTTTGAATGTTTATACATTCCCATCCATGTCACTATTCTTCTTGAAGACCCACTTGCACCCTATGAGTCTTACCCATTCAGGTGGTTCCACCAAAGTCCATACTTGGTTTTCATACATGGAGTCTATTTCAGGTTTCATGGCCTCAAGCCACTTCTCGGAGTCCGGTCCATAAATAGCCTCATGGTAGGTTGCAGGCTCATCACTATAATCCATAAGAAACACATTACCTATTTGAGACATGAGAAATCCATATCTCTTAGGCTCAAATCTTGTTCTACCAGATCTACGTGGAACTTGTGTTTCCTGAGCAGGTTCTCCAACTATAACTAGTTGTAGTCCTGACTTAGGTTCCAATTCTGGTTCATTCACTATTTGTGGTTCATGAACTTTTTCAAGTTCTACCATGGTTGTCTTTCTACTTAAGAACTCTTTCTCAAAAAATACATCAGTCCTTGTGATAAACACTTTGCCCTCAGACAGTAGGTAGAAATAGTATCCTTTGGTTTCCCTAAGAGGCCCCACAAGATAACACTTATCTGATTTGGGTTCCAGCTTATCGGGCATTTGACATCTTACGTATGCCACGCAGCCCAAATCCTTAATGAATGACATACTGGGATGCTTCCCAGTCCATATCTCATATGGTGTCTTTATAACCGCTTTCAGTGGAGAACGATTTAATGTTAAAGCAGTAGTTTCTAGAGCAAATCCCCAAAAGGAAATAGGAAGATCTGCATGACTCATCATTGACCATACCATGTCTTACAAAGTACGATGCCTCCTCTCAGACACACCAATATGCTGTGGTGTTCTAGGTGTAGTGAGCTGTAACGCCCTCACCTGTCACATGACATATAACGGTGGGTCCGGCCGGGGCCCCACGCCATATCTCACAGACAAGTGAAGGAATCACGTGTGGAAATCAAAATCAACGCGTATCCTTAACTCATCCATTCTAGCGCAGCATTTTTTGTTAACATGAACTCCAACCAGAATGTCCACCACTATATCAATACCATATTTATATATATATCACAACACCAGGAATGTATACAACCCACACACCCTGGCCTTATGGCCTTACAGGTTCCTCTTTTACACAATATTCATTTCGTACATCGGCACGCAGGCCGGCCACACATGAAATCCAAACAACACTCTTCGCATGGCCTTCAAAGGCCAACAGCAGTAAGCTAGCCATTCCACTTATTCATTTCAAGCCGCGGCACCTACAATGAGACATCCACCAAAAAGCTGCAAAACAAAGTAACGGTCAGCATTTGGCTGACCCATTATAACGACCCTACACCCTACCCGGGGTAGTGGTTCCTTCCCTGTATACAGTGCTCATCAAGTATCATCAAACAACATATCTATCTCATTCTCTTTATCCCGCTAGCAAACACATGACATCACAAACGCTGGAATCCACCAGACGTTCCGTGCACTCAGGGCACCTTCTTGGCGTACTGGAATCCACCAGTCATACACCGCCGATCCGAGGTTTTAACTTGTTGGTTGACCGGCCCTAGTCCACCAGTCTCGCAAGCTGGAGACATCCCTCCCAAACCACACAGAGGTACAACCTCACAGCACCAACCAGAGTAGGTCGACCCACAACATGTAGTGTAGCACGCCGGGTTTATCCAAGCTCCCCAGGCAATGTCTACCCATCGACCCCCCTCCTATCCGATCGACCCACACTATGTGGTGCAGCAAGCCGCGTTTAACTCGGCTCCCCAAGCATTGCCACACATCGATCCCTCTAACTAACTAGATCAACCCACACTGGTGGTGTAACAGGCCGGGTTTATCACGAGCTCCCCAGGCGTGCTACCAATTGATCATATCACAACCAGGAGCTTTGCCAAAGCCTCCTCGCATTCAGCATCACATCCATACAATCAGCACAAGAGAAAACCATTTCCATCTCATCAAATCCACGGAGTCTCCTCCGGTTTACCCATGAACATCACCAATCCAGACTACCGGTCCAGATGGACTTCACAAAGCATGCCTATGCCGTACTCCATATTTCCGGCTCTAGATGCAGACTCAACAATGGAATCACTTCACGGATATCCACCTCTTGGTGGAGGATTCCAAGCACATGCATAAAAGAAGGACTTCGATGTCCAAGAAGGAGATCATTACCCTTGAAGACCGCTTCGGCGCCATGAAGTAGCCGGATGGAAATCACCGCCTCGGCTTCGCCTTCACGAATCCGCTCTCGGATCTTCGCCCCGCACTCTGCAGCTCCTACAGCAGCTGGTAGACTCCTCCCTTCCCTCTTGCCTTAGCCTTTCTTCCTCCCTTGCTTAAAAGAAATGAAGAAGAAGAAGAAGAAGAAGAAAAGAGGGATTAAATCCCCTTTTTCTCGGCCTTCACCACACCTGGACAGAGCCCAACCATTGGATCCAGGAAGAGGGAAACAAACGGCTCAGATTTGGCCAGAAAAGCTTGAACACGGCCTGACACGCCCTGTGACACGCCCGTGTCACAGGCCGTGTCCCTCTAAGCGGCAGTCAACCGACTCAAAACCAACAGTACACAGCCATGGGACACGCCCGTGCTCCATGCCACGCCCGTGTCTGAGGCCGTGTGCCTCAACGAAAATAATCCCAAAACAATCCGAGACTTCACACGGCCTGGCACACGCCCGTGTTCCTGGCCGTGTGCACCTGGACACACCCGTGTCCCGCAAACACGCCCTAGCTCGAAACGTCGAGTTGAGTTCGACGACCACTGACACGCCATGTGACACGCCCGTGTCACAGGCCGTGTCCTCACTCGACACTCGACACTCGACGATCGTCGAGCAAAATTCGTCGATCGTCGGCACGGCCCCGACACACCCTGTGACACGCCCGTGTCGCAGGCCGTGTCCGCTGTGTCGACTCCAAATTTCGTCGAATTCACGACTCAACACTACCCAGGCATGACACGCCCTGGGACACGCCCGTGTCCCAGGCCGTGTCACCCATGCCTGAACCCGATTTTGCTCAAATTGATCCGCTTGACTTCGGGGTGTTACAATCCTTCCGCCCTTCAGATAATTTCGTCCTCGAAATTTGACTCCAATTCAGCCACAACATCATCAAAGCTTACACCCCAAGCCTCCGCACAAACGAACAAACATACAACACAAACAAACATCCCTAACTTCCACTTGTGCACATGCAACCATAGAATACCTCAAAACAAAACAACATAATTGATTTAGCGCCTCACAATCACAAGTGCACCAAGTTTTTAGCAATATGTCCACCAGTTGTTATTCTTCACAACTATAGAAATAAACATAGTGTGCATATCATTCATCTCCGCTCAGCCTCCCGATTTTGAAATTTGCGATTAAGAGACAAATTAAACACCCGAGGCTGAATTTCGCCAACTGAGCTTTGCGGCTCTGGGACGTCCATCGCATGCAATCGCGGTTGCGTCCGGGGTGCAGATGACTCGGCCACTGCTTTTCCCTTTTCTTCATATGACGCACCTATCGTTTTCTCACTCCCTGGAGGGGCATTCCGACAGAATTTTGCTATATGTCCTTGCTGCCCGCATTTATAGCATATACGTGGATCCACACGTCCTGATCCATAAGTCGCCCCCGAAGAAACAGTCGACGGAGCTGATTCCGTCGGCCGAAATCTTTTCTTCTCTTGTCGTCGAAACTCCGATTGATCCAACTGCGACACTTTCAACTCTGACTTTTCCACTGCCAGTCGCTTATTCGCTTGTACTCGCTTCATATCCTTCTCCAATGCACGAGCTGTATCGACTAATGCTTGGAAGCCTTGGCTCACTGAACTCGGAAGTGCCAACCTCAATTCATCCCGCAAGCCTTCATAAAACCGATTTGTCTTTCGTGCTTCCTCCGCGAAGGTAGATCCCGCATATCTCCCCAATCTTGTAAACTCATGCAGGTAAGTATCAATATCTCGCTCACCCTGCACCAAATGGAGAAATTCATTTTCCATCGCAATCCTCTGCGACACTGGCACGTACTTGGCTAAAAATATTCGGGAGAATTTCTCCATGGAAACGTCAGTTAAACCTCGACCTGCCAAGTGATGCACTTCAATTTCATCCCACCACAATCTCGCATCTCCTTCCAGCAGAAAAGTGGCCAACATCACTTTCTGTTCCTTGACCGTCCGGATTGCGGTCAGGATCCTTTTTACCCTTGCCAACCAATCTTCCGCCTGCGTTTGGGAAAGCGCTCCACCAAACGTCGGTGGATGAAAGTGCATAAAACGTGTCAATGACTCGTCACTTGCTTGCGCCTCCACCACCACTGCAGCATGCTCTTGCCTTGCACCAGGCCTTGCCTGTCCAGTAGGCTGTGCTTGTAACACTGCAAGCACTGTCTCCGTCACCACCCGTATGGCTTCTACCGAGGGAGGCATAGGCGTTTCCACGGGTGCTACACTCTCAGCAGACCGCTGGGGCTCAGACGGCCCAGATCCATCTCTCTCCACCTATCAATGTACAGAACACCATGAACATAACGGTACTGCTACATTGACTACACACTCACACACATCATGTGCATGACAGACATTCCTAGTGGACATTCATGAGTTCAATTCTGTTCTCTCCTCCCAAACAATCTAAACCTGGCTCTGATACCACTTTGTAACGCCCTCACCTGTCACATGACATATAACGGTGGGTCCGGCCGGGGCCCCACGCCATATCTCACAGACAAGTGAAGGAATCACGTGTGGAAATCAAAATCAACGCGTATCCTTAACTCATCCATTCTAGCGCAACATTTTTTGTTAACATGAACTCCAACCAGAATGTCCACCACTATATCAATACCTCATTTATATATATATCACAACACCAGGAATGTATTCAACCCACACACCCTGGCCTTATGTCCTTACAGGTTCCTCTTTTATACAACATTCATTTCGTACATCGGCACGCAGGCCGGCCACACATGAAATCCAAACAACACTCTTCGCAAAGCCTTCAAAGGCCAACAGTAGTAAGCTAGCCATTCCACTTATTCATTTCAAGCCGTGGCACCTGCAATGAGACATCCACCAAAAAGTGGCAAAACAAAGTAACGGTCAGCATTTGGCTGACCCATTATAACGACCCTACCCCCTACCCGGGGTAGTGGTTCCTTCCCTGTATACAGTGCTCATCAAGTATCATCAAACAGCATATCTATCTCATTCTCTTTATCCCGCTAGCAAACACATGACATCACAAATGCTGGAATCCACCAGACGTTCCGTGCACTCAGGGAACCTTCTTGGCGCACCGGAATCCACCAGTCATACACCGCCGATCTGAGGTTTTAACTTGTTGGTTGACCGGCCCTAGTCCACCAGTCTCGCAAGCTGTCGACATCCCGCCCAAACCACACAGAGGTATAACCTCACAGCAACAACCAGAGTAGGTCGACCCACAACATGTAGTGTAGCACGACGGGTTTATCCAAGCTCCCCAGGCAATGTCTACCCATCGACCCCCCTCCTATCTGATCGACCCACACTATGTGGTGCAGCAAGCCGGGTTTAACTCGGCTCCCCAAGCATTGCCACCCATCGATCCCTCTAACTAACTAGATCAACCCACACTAGTGGTGTAACAGGCCGGGTTTATCACGAGCTCCCCAGGCGTGCTACCAATTGATCTTATCACAACCAGGAGCTTTGCCAAAGCCTCCTCGCATTCAGCATCACATCCATACAATTTGCACAAGAGAAAACCATTTCCATCTCATCAAATCCACGGAGTCTCCTCCGGTTTACCCATGAACATCACCAATCCAGACTACCGGTCCAGATGGGCTTCACACAGCATGCATATGTCGTACTCCATATTTCCGGCTCTAGATGCAGACTCAACAATGGAATCACTTCACGAATATCCACCTCTTGGTGGAGGATTCCAAGCACATGCATAAAAGAAGGACTTCGATGTCCAAGAAGGAGATCGTTACCCTTGAAGACCGCTTCGGTGCCATGAAGTAGCCGGATGGAAATCACCGCCTCGGCTTCGCCTTCACGAATCCGCTCTCGGATTTTCGCTCCGCACTCTGCAGCTCCTACAGCAGCTGGTAGACTCTGTAAGACCCCCTTTTTTTTTTCTTTTTCGACACCGGGGTCTTAGGCCCAGATCCGCCGTTTTGCGGTGACTCCTTCACGCCCTGAAGGGTCATCACCACAAAGCGCCGATTCTGCGGCCAATTCGATCACATAAAAGTAGCATAATGAAGTAAAATGAAGTCCATCTGTCCACAGAGAATCACATGACATATATAAATATAACTCCACGAAGGGAGTGTCCACAGAAGACAACATCAGAGTAGCAAAAATACGGGCTTATGCCGGTGGTACAACATATCCTCACTACAAAATCTCTCATGTAGAAACAAAAGTAGAAAACTGCTCAGGGTCGAGACTCACGGTCCCGGCTGTGTGTACCCCGGAGCTAGACTGCCCCACCTCCAAGCGCACCGGTCTCTGGGGCTGCTCCTCCATGCTGGTCTCCGCGATCCCCTAAATGATGCGGTTCGAAAACCGTTAGTCTAAAAGACTAAGTCCTATCATCCCCACCCCTTCCCCACGGCTCCTAGGCACCGAGCGGAGAGGAAGAAAGGGGAGGACTTGAAGGTGGAGAATATCAAAGCAATGGCAGCGGTCCTATTCTAGCAAGTTCTATAGCATATAAAGACAATAAAATGTAAGCTGAAATGTAACCTTCACTTATGTGGAAAAACACATAAGCAAGGGGTCTTTTGCAAGGCTCCCATCGTATAAAAAGTCCCATACCGATTTATACGTTGGGGTGACGGTGGTCAAACAGCAGTAACTAAATATATCAAATTAACCTTAATTTATAAACTTGCCCACACAAGCTTATAGACTAAGGGGTCGTTTGCAGGTCCTAATGTATAAGCGTCCCATTCCACTTATACATCAGGTGTCAGGGGTTAAATGAATCGATTATGCTATGACATGCAAGTGGGTATGATGGACATGCAAGTGCAACGCACACACCCGACTCTGTGCACACAGACCTTTAGTTCCCCCTTTCTGGAGCCGTAACCTCCCAGGATACCTCCGTAGTGGCAGACGGAAGCGGTGGGTTGGGCCTCGCCCACCTCTAAACCAGTAAGGCACTACCGGTCAGACCTATCGTACGCCTCAACGCTTGGTGCACGAAGCGGACTCCTGCGTACTCTTGCCGGCTGGCGCACCGGACTTCTGTTGGCGAAGTGCTAACCACACTTGCCGAGTCAACGTATTGGCGTCGTGCATCGACCCTCCAATACCGAAAACCCACCACCTTAATTTATTTTCCTTTTATGCACATGCAGATTTAGCGTAAACAAAACCCGAGCCGAAGCTCCCCGGACCAAGAGTCCGTCTTTTAACCATCCGAGCCGAAGCTCCAGCTGACTTTTGGTGCTAACAGTGCCTGTGAAATGTGCAACCCTAATTACTAAGTTACTCTTTTCAGCTTGTTAAACAGTTTACGTTAACCCAGGACTGCCCCCGGTATTCCCTGTGAAGGGCTCTCAAGGGGCACTAGGAACTGTGTTGGGATTACGCCCAGCGTTCCCTTTCGCAAGGTACTTATTTTATTATTGGTTGATCCCCTTACCCATTATTTTCTCATGTTTCGATACGCTAATCCTAGGGTGATTTGACTCCAACTCTCCTTGGGTAGGACGATCTTTCGTCGGGCCCGAACGCCTTTAAACCCTAGACAAATCCACACCCTACTCACTCATCTTCCAAAGATGCAGCCCTTTCCACTTGTCCTTACAGCAAACCATCAAGACCCATCATACGTGCCCTAATTCAATCCAAATGAAATCCTGCAGTTTTGCTATATGCAGACCACTTAAGCTACGTGACCCGTAAAAGGGGAAGTACATGAAACACTCATCCAGTACCCTTATGATAATTATCAGAGGTCTATTATGATAAGTATAGACTAAATTAAGAAAATCATATTTTTCCCAATTAATCTACTATTTATTGAATTTTCCTCAAAACTAGGCCATAGTCAATTTGAACATGAACCATAAGATTTTCTCAGGTAATGGCCTCCTAAAATTTGTATTCACTAAATAACAGAGAAATATCATTGGATGCTAATTTTCATAATTTTCCAGATAATTCTTGACCTCTAAAGGATTTATTAAAATAATTCCAAAAATCAAATATAATGAAGGAAGTGCCACATATATGTCTCCAATAATTATGTAAAAATTACTAGGGCTTCAAAGGGAACTGAAAACATCATGATGAAGAAATTAGAATTTTTCAGACAATCTAAAGGTCATTATTAAATTTTCCAAGGTTCCATGGAATTAAATAATTAAAGAAGCAACAACTAAATATCATTCTTCAAAAATTCCATAAAAATTTACAGAGATGGGTAACATGATTATAAGCCCTTGGCTAAGTTTTATCAAGTTTAAGCAAGTATAGTGCTCTGCAAAAACTCTTAAGTGGAAATTATAAAATATAACTCTGTGAATAAAGTAACAAAAATATTCATCCAAAATTTATTATAAAATTTCCAGAGACATGTATGCCCTAAGCAACTACCCATTCAAAATCTCAGCCCTTTTCAGATAGTTTTGGTATTAGTTCTTATGGTTTCAAAGCTAGTGCCCTAAACTAGGGTTATGGATTTAATGGGTCCTTAATCTTCCAAATGCCCTAAAATTTTAACCATAGGACCATAGTGACCCTATGGTCATCATTCCCAAGTTTCAAGCCCATCCAAGGTCTTTTGACCCCAATTTCTTCAAACCTAGAGAATTACCCTAAGGGCCTACCCTACACTTCTAGGGCTACCCTAGCCCAATCCACTCCAAACTTCATGAGTGAGTGTAAAAAGTTAAATCATATCAGTGGCCAAAGTTTCAGCCTCTGTTGAGGTGATTTGGTCACTTAAAACCAAAAGTGCCACTTTTGACCAAAATGCCCTTCATAGGGTAGAACTAGGGTTGGGTCAAAACCTATTCAACACTCACCCAAACCAACTGAAATTTTATACAGGTACCTAATTGGAGCCCAGGGACCACTCACCAAAATTTGGGAGGGTTTGGGTGTGTTTAGGGCACCTATTTAATTTATCTAATGATTATTAAATTTTTACCAAAACTATAGAAATATTTTCTCCAAAAATTCCCATTTTTGGGCAGGCCCTAGGTATGCCTAGGATAGACCCTCTGCCAAAATTTCAGCCCATTTGGGCTTGGGGTGAAGAGTGGGCATCCATTTGAATCTCAGGTTAGCCCTAGGTATAGGGCCCACCAAAATGGGTGCTGTGGTCTAACTACTTACCCAAATGGGTTGAAATCAATTTTAAAATAATCTAGACTCGAAGAGCTACAACTTTTGTGACTGGCGATTTTTCCTAAAACAGCCTCTAAATGCCTCGTTTAATGATATCAAAATATGCAAGTTAAAGGGGTAATAAATAACAATATTATACATATAAATATAATAATTAAAATATGGGTACTGTTCATCTTCTCCAAAAGCCCGAACCAGCAAACCTAAAAAAAAAACATAAAACCTGTAGCTTTCTCCCGCCTATTACCGGCCACCCAGCCACTTCCCTGGCCAGCCACCACCCCCACAACCTCCGTTGAGGTGAGGGCTACCGCCGGGCGGCGCACGGCCGCCGGAGGGGCGGTTTCCGGCGAACCCGATAGGTAGAAAATCCATGGAAAAGGCTGAAATTTGCTCTCCCAATCGGGCTCAATTGAGCCCGATTTCTCTCCTAAACGATCTAAGGATCTAGCCCACGAAGAGAGGAGTAGAGGAGGACCTTATTCGTGGTTCGATGACGGCGGCGGCGGTGGTCGGCCATGGCGTTTTTCCTCTCCGGCGAGCTTGCCCGAATCCTCGATCCTCCACCAAAACCTTTGATCCAATATGTTATTTTGACTGCCAAGGACGTTCTGAAGGTGATGGAAGATCAGAAATTCAAATGGGGGGCTGCATAGGGGGATTTATATTTTTTCATGGGAGGGAGGTGAAGGGTTGGTTGGCCATGGTGGTTGGGCTCCCCCCATTAGTGTTGGCTGGCTGGAATTGATAGCATTATCATCCCAAGAGGCAAGGGAGATGAATGGGGACAATGGAGAGATGAATGGAGTGGCCCATGGCCTCCCTCCATAACTCCTCTCTCTTTTTTCCTTTTTCTCTCTCCTCCATTAAGGAGAAAACTCTCATTTTCTCTCTCCTAGTCACCCCTACGAAATTTAGGTGGCATCCCTCATAAATATCAGCCTCCTAAAGTTAATGGGCCACTCAAGTTGGGCTTAGCCCAAGTGGCTTGGGCTTGGTTAGGTCATTTAGGCTAGTTTGACCTATTTTAGGGTTGACTTGACTTTGGTCAATTTGACCATTTTGGTCGACCCCAATGGGTCCTTGGTGACCCATTGGCCTCCCCTAAGGTCTATGTAGGGTTGGGTAGGGTTGACTTGACACCTTGGAGGTCACTTGACCCTTGGTAAGGTCACTTTGACCGGATTAGGAGCTCGAGTTGACTTGGGTCAACTTGGCCTCTAGGGCTGACCCAATGTGTCCTTAGTGACCCATTGACCTCACTTTAGGGTTAGGAGGGCATAGGTGGGGTCCACTTGTCTAGGGGAAGGTCAATTGACCCTAAGTAGGCTAGTTTGACCCATTTAGGGTTAGAGTTGACTTTGGTCAACTGAGTCTCTTTCATTGACCCCAATGGGTCCTTATGACTCTAATGGGTCTCCCAAAATGTTTGGGAGTGTTGTGGTAGGGTCTTTGGGCCATGGTGGTGAAGCCCTTGGTCATCCTAAACTATTGTTCAGAATTCTACTATTTGCAGACCATGGTGATCCTCACCTTGGCCTCCTATCTCTTGGCCCATTTCTGGCTTTCCTAGGGTTTTGTCATGACCTAGTCATGGCCCAAACCACTCTTAGGGTCTAGTTGGAAATGGGATGTTACAAATCCCAATAAACAAAACAAAGATTTCGTCCTCGAAATCAAGGTTGAGCCTACGGGAATTTCTACCGAAGAAAAGAAACTTGTAACATCCCATCATGACGCCATGTTTGCTAAATTAGGTTTAAAGGGAAACCTAAGTCTATGACCAATTCGCCTAATTGATGAAGCCAAGATCCCAATAAACAAAAGATTAGTCTCTACTCTTCCTAGAGCAGCCCTACTAGTTTAAAGCAGGAAGGAAAATGAATTAAACATCTTGAGGGGTTGTGAGGTATATCTGACTGAACAGCTCTGGGTATCTTTGTTGCATCAGGTCCTTCGGTTCCCAGGTATGCTCCTCCTGGCCGTGGTTCCTCCACAGGACTTTGACTAACGGAACCTTCTTGCGACGCAAGATCCGTACTCCTCGGTCGTTGATCTGAAACCGGCTCCAAGTAAACTGACCAGTCTGAAGCTACCGACCCTTCAGTGGTCAAAATCTGCTGCTCTAGAGCCCTCCTCAGCGAAGAAATGTGGAAGACGTCGTGCAGAGCTGCCAGCTCTGGTGGCAACTCCAGCCTGTAGGCTAGGGGCCTAATTCACTCCAGGATCCTGTAAGGGCCCATGTACCTCGGCTGAGCTTCTTCCTCCGACCACGCACCCGTGAAACTCCATGCATTGGCCGGATCTTCAAAAACAC
This sequence comes from Platanthera guangdongensis, assembly GCA_039583875.1. Classification (NCBI taxonomy): domain Eukaryota; kingdom Viridiplantae; phylum Streptophyta; class Magnoliopsida; order Asparagales; family Orchidaceae; genus Platanthera; species Platanthera guangdongensis. The sequence goes on from CM077148.1 coordinate 74,218,140, forward strand.
TCGGTCCCCACCTGAAACTCCACCTGACGATGTCAGGCATCATAGTACTTTGCCTGTCTACTCTGCGCCTCTAGCATCATGTCACTGATCAGCCTCACCTGAGCCTCGGTGTCTTCAACAAAATCTGATCCCAACACCTTCGGATTCTCGTCCTGATCGATGAAAGCAGAGTCCTACCTCTCCTTCCGTACAAGGGTGGAGAGTTGTGTTGAAGGTCGACCGAGAGCCCAGATAAGCCTGGACTGATCTTCTATCCTTGGACGTACACTATCCATCTTGATTCAACACGATCATCTTGAGCACACCATGATAATGATCAACTACTCACAAAACTTATTAAACACCTACAAAAGTTTTTCTTCGGGTCAGGGTGACCATAGATATCTCGACCAGTCTATCGTTGATGTTCCATTTATAATTATGCCCGGAGTGCGGATGAGGAATCGTGTATATGAAAATCCCTAATTGTATCCTCGAACTTCCACTCTAGCCGGGCGGTGACTGTAATAGTTTCCCAAAAGTTCTTGCACTTAACCTTCATCGAGCGACGGACCTCACCGTGCATCACAAAATCCATGACGCCCTTCTTCACTCCAGGGAGATACACGTTCCGAGGTACACCAAACTTCCGATGATTAATTTTTCTCGCTTATACGGGTAGACAACGACTCTATAAATCCCCACTTCGCAATCAGATTCATGACGCAAACTTTTCTAGATGAGATCTAAGGGAAACCCAAGTCAATAACTAATTTGCCCAATAAACAAAAGACACGCCCCCAATAAACAAAAGATAAGCCTCTACCTGCCTTCGGCTGAGTATCTTTGATATTACCATGTTATATCTGTCCTAGCTGGGTGCACAATCCCTAGGGCATCAATCTTTGACTTGGGGTTCCAACCTGAATCTATTGATATACTCCATACTTTTAAACCCTCTGAGTCATATTTACGACAACCTTATCCGGGTCAAAATGTTCCCAATCCCAACTAGGTCCCTTCCGAACTTGAATTCCTATCCGACCTTCGGTGTTTTTCGTGATGGTGGTCTCCAGGTAATCTTGTTACTGGTATGAGGGTTGAGACTATGTGTCTTCTACCATTCTGCTAATGGATTATTGGTCTCAATTCTCCTTAAAGCAGTCCTTCCGGTTGAGTAATCCTTGATAGGGACCGTAGGGCAACCTGAGTTTATGGCTTAGGTAGCCATTCTCGTGTTATACTCCTCCTTTATTCTCTTTAGGTATCTCCTTAGCTTAACCAAGTTCATACCCAAAGTATATTTCAAACTATGGCATACTATAAGTTATCATTGTTAGTCATGTCTCCTAGCGGGTTGAGTCTAACTCATTGACTAAAGAATTATAAGATGAGATCTTCGCAGCCTAAAGTGCTCCCTGCTAGGGGCAGGTTTGCCGCAGGCTACAAAGAAGGATTCCAATTGTTAGATAGCGTACAAATGGAAAGAATGGACAAGATAAAGTGGACTTTTAAATGTGATTTCCCTTATGGGCACACCACTGCTTCCGCTGCTTAGTTTGTCCCAAACTAAACTCGTGCGGGGGTGACCCAGGGTTGTGGACTGCTACTTTTCGATCGAGGTTCCCCTCTGATACCACTTGTAAGACCCCTTTTTTTTTCTTTTTCGACACCGGGGTCTTAGGCCCAGATCCGCCGTTTTGCGGTGACTCCTTCACGCCCTGAAGGGTCATCACCACAAAGCGCCGATTCTGCCGGCCAATTCGATCACATAAAAGTAGCATAATGAAGTAAAATGAAGTCCATCTGTCCACAGAGAATCACATGACATATATAAATATAACTCCACGAAGGGAGTGTCCACAGAAGACAACATCAGAGTAGCAAAATACGGGCTTATGCCCGGTACAACATATCCTCACTACAAAATCTCTCATGTAGAAACAAAAGTAAAAACTGCTCAGGGTCGAGACTCACGGTCCCGGCTGTGTGAACCCGGAGCTAGACTGCCCCACCTCCAAGCGCACCGGTCTCTGGGGCTGCTCCTCCATGCTGGTCTCCGCGATCCCCTAAATGATGCGGTTCGAAAACCGTTAGTCTAAAAGACTAAGTCCTATCATCCCCCACCCCTTCCCCCACGGCTCCTAGGCACCGAGCGGAGAGGAAGAAAGGGGAGGACTTGAAGGTGGAGAATATCAAAGCAGATGGCAGCGGTCCTATTCTAGCAAGTTCTATAGCATATAAAGACAATAAAATGTAAGCTGAAATGTAACCTTCACTTATGTGGAAAAACACATAAGCCAAGGGGTCTTTTGCAAGGCTCCCATCGTATAAAAAGTCCCATACCGATTTATACGTTGGGGTGACGGTGGTCAAACAGCAGTAACTAAATATATCAAAATTAACCTTAATTTATAAACTTGCCCACACAAGCTTATAGACTAAGGGGTCGTTTTGCAGGTCCTAATGTATAAGCGTCCCATTCCACTTATACATCAGGTGTCAGGGGTTAAATGAATCGATTATGCTATGACATGCAAGTGGGTATGATGGACATGCAAGTGCAACGCACACACCCGACTCTGTGCACACAGACCTTTAGTTCCCCCTTTCTGGAGCCGTAACCTCCCAGGATACCTCCGTAGTGGCAGACGGAAGCGGTGGGTTGGGCCTCGCCCACCTCTAAACCAGTAAGGCACTACCGGTCAGACCTATCGTACGCCTCAACGCTTGGTGCACGAAGCGGACTCCTGCGTACTCTTGCCGGCTGGCGCACCGGACTTCTGTTGGCGAAGTGCTAACCACACTTGCCGAGTCAACGTATTGGCGTCGGTGCATCGACCCTCCAATACCGAAAACCCACCACCTTAATTTATTTTCCTTTTATGCACATGCAGATTTAGCGTAAACAAAACCCGAGCCGAAGCTCCCCGGACCAAGAGTCCGTCTTTTAACCATCCGAGCCGAAGCTCCCAGCTGACTTTTGGTGCTAACAGTGCCTGTGAAATGTGCAACCCTAATTACTAAGTTACTCTTTTCAGCTTGTTAAACAGTTTACGTTAACCCAGGACTGCCCCGGTATTCCTGTGAAGGGCTCTCAAGGGGCACTAGGAACTGTGTTGGGATTACGCCCAGCGTTCCCTTTCGCAAGGTACTTATTTTATTATTGGTTGATTCCCTTACCCATTATTTTCTCATGTTTCGATACGCTAATCCTAGGGTGATTTGACTCCAACTCTCCTTGGGTAGGACGATCTTTCGTCGGGACCGAACGCCTTTAAACCCTAGACAAATCCACACCCTACTCACTCATCTTCCAAGATGCAGCCCTTTCCACTTGTCCTTACAGCAAACCATCAAGACCCATCATACGTGCCCTAATTCAATCCAAATGAAATCCTGCAGTTTTGCTATATGCAGACCACTTAAGCTACGTGACCCGTAAAAGGGGAAGTACATGAAACACTCATCCAGTACCCTTATGATAATTATCAGAGGTCTATTATGATAAGTATAGACTAAATTAAGAAAATCATATTTTTCCCAATTAATCTACTATTTATTGAATTTTCCTCAAAAACTAGGCCATAGTCAATTTGAACATGAACCATAAGATTTTCTCAGGTAATGGCCTCCTAAAATTTGTATTCACTAAATAACAGAGAAATATCATTGGATGCTAATTTTCATAATTTTCAGATAATTCTTGACCTCTAAAGGATTTATTAAAATAATTCCAAAAATCAAAAATAATGAAGGAAGTGCCACATATATGTCTCCATAATTATGTAAAAATTACTAGGGCTTCATAGGGAACTAAAAACATCATGATGAAGAAATTAGAATTTTTCAGACAATCTAAAAGTCATTATTAAATTTTCCAAGGTTCCATGGAATTAAATAATTAAAGAAGCAACACTAAATATCATTCTTCAAAAATTCCATAAAAATTTACAGAGATGGGTAACATGATTATAAGCCCCTTGGCTAAGTTTTATCAAGTTTAAGCAAGTATAGTGCTCTGCAAAAACTCTTAAGTGGAAATTATAAAATATAACTCTGTGAATAAAGTACCAAAAATATTCATCCAAAATTTATTATAAAATTTCCAGAGACATGTATGCCCTAAGCAACTACCCATTCAAAATCTCAGCCCTTTAAGATAGTTTTGGTATTAGTTCTTATGGTTTCAAAGCTAGTGCCCTAAACTAGGGTTATGGATTTAATGGGTCCTTAATCTTCAAATGCCCTAAAATTTTAACCATAGGACCATAGTGACCCTATGGTCATCATTCCCAAGTTTCAAGCCCATCCAAGGTCTTTTGACCCCAATTTCTTCAAACCCTAGAGAATTACCCTAAAGGGCCTACCCTACACTTCTAGGGTTACCCTAGCCCAATCCACTCCAAACTCATGAGTGAGTGTAAAAAGTTAAATCATATCAGTGGCCAAAGTTTCAGCCTCTGTTGAGGTGATTTGGTCACTTAAAACCAAAAGTGCCACTTTTGACCAAAATGCCCTTCATAGGGTAGAACTAGGGTTGGGTCAAAACCTATTCAACACTCACCCAAACCAACTGAAATTTATACAGGTACCTAATTGGAGCCCAGGGACCACTCACCAAAATTTGGGAGGGTTTGGGTGTGTTTAGGGCACCTATTTAATTTATCTAATGATTATTAAATTTTTACCAAAACTATAGAAATATTTTCTCCAAAAATTCCCATTTTTGGGCAGGCCCTAGGTATGCCTAGGATAGACCCTCTGCCAAAATTTCAGCCCATTTGGGCTTGGGGTGAAGAGTGGGCATCCATTTGAATCTCAGGTTAGCCCTAGGTATAGGGCCCACCAAAATGGGTGCTGTGGTCTAACTACTTACCCAAATGGGTTGAAATCAATTTTAAAATAATCTAGACTCGAAGGGCTACAACTTTTGTGACTGGCGATTTTTCCTAAAACAGCCTCTAAATGCCTCGTTTAATGATATCAAAATATGCAAGTTAAAGGGGTAATAAATAACCAATATTATACATATAAATATAATAATTAAAATATGGGTACTGTTCATCTTCTCCAAAAGCCCGAACCAGCAAACCTAAAAAAAAAACATAAAACCTGTAGCTTTCTCCCGCCTATTACGGCCACCCAGCCACTTCCCTGGCCAGCCACCACCCCCACAACCTCCGTTGAGGTGAGGGCTACCGCCGGGCGGCGGCACGGCCGCCGGAGGGGCGGTTTCCGGCGAACCCGATAGGTAGAAAATCCATGGAAAAGGCTGAAATTTGCTCTCCCAATCGGGCTCAATTGAGCCCGATTTCTCTCCTAAACGATCTAAGGATCTAGCCCACGAAGAGAGGAGTAGAGGAGGACCTTATTCGTGGTTCGATGACGGCGGCGGCGGTGGTCGGCCATGGCGTTTTTCCTCTCCGGCGAGCTTGCCCGAATCCTCGATCCTCCACCAAAACCTTTGATCCAATATGTTATTTTGACTGCCAAGGACGTTCTGAAGGTGATGGGAAGATCAGAAATTCAAATGGGGGGCTGCATAGGGGATTTATATTTTTTCATGGGAGGGGAGGTGAAGGGTTGGTTGGCCATGGTGGTTGGGCTCCCCCCATTAGTGTTGGCTGGCTGGAATTGATAGCATATCATCCCAAGAGGCAAGGGAGATGAATGGGGACAATGGAGAGATGAATGGAGTGGCCCATGGCCTCCCTCCATAACTCCTCTCTCTTTTTTTCCTTTTTCTCTCTCCTCCATTAAGGAGAAAACTCTCATTTTCTCTCTCCTAGTCACCCCTACGAAATTTAGGTGGCATCCCTCATAAATATCAGCCTCCTAAAGTTAATGGGCCACTCAAGTTGGGCTTAGCCCAAGTGGCTTGGGCTTGGTTAGGTCATTTAGGCTAGTTTGACCTATTTTAGGGTTGACTTGACTTTGGTCAATTTGACCATTTTGGTCGACCCCAATGGGTCCTTGGTGACCCATTGGCCTCCCATAAGGTCTATGTAGGGTTGGGTAGGGTTGACTTGACACCTTGGAGGTCACTTGACCCTTGGTAAGGTCACTTTGACCGGATTAGGAGCTCGAGTTGACTTGGGTCAACTTGGCCTCTAGGGCTGACCCCAATGTGTCCTTAGTGACCCATTGACCTCACTTTAGGGTTAGGAGGGCATAGGTGGGGTCCACTTGTCTAGGGGAAGGTCAATTGACCCTAAGTAGGCTAGTTTGACCCATTTAGGGTTAGAGTTGACTTTGGTCAACTGAGTCTCTTTCATTGACCCCAATGGGTCCTTATGACTCTAATGGGTCTCCCAAAATGTTTGGGAGTGTTGTGGTAGGGTCTTTGGGCCATGGTGAAGCCCCTTGGTCATCCTAAACTATTGTTCAGAATTCTACTATTTGCAGACCATGGTGATCCTCACCTTGGCCTCCTATCTCTTGGCCCATTTCTGGCTTCCTAGGGTTTTGTCATGACCTAGTCATGGCCAAAACCACTCTTAGGGGTCTAGTTGGAAATGGGATGTTACAGACTCCTCCCTTCCCTCTTGCCTTAGCCTTTCTTCCTCCCTTGCTTAAAAGAAATGAAGAAGAAGAAGAAGAAGAAAAGAGGGATTAAATCCCCTTTTTCTCGGCCTTCACCACACCTGGACAGAGCCCAAACATTGGATCCAGGAAGTGGGAAACAAACGGCTCAGATTTGGCCAAAAAAGCTTGAACACGGCCTGACACGCCCTGTGACACGCCCGTGTCACAGGCCGTGTCCCTCTAAGCGGCAGTCAACCGACTCAAAACCAACAGTACACGGCCATGGGACACGCCCGTGTTCCATGCCACGCCCGTGTCTGAGGCCGTGTGCCTCAACGAAAATAATCCCAAAACAACCTGAGACTTCACACGGCATGGCACACGCCCGTGTTCCTGGCCATGTGCACCTGGACACACCCGTGTCCCGCAAACACGCCCTAGCTAGAAACGTCGAGTTGAGTTCGACGACCACTGACACGCCCTGTGACACGCCCGTGTCACAGGCCGTGTCCTCACTCGACACTCGACACTCGACGATCGTCGAGCAAAATTCGTCGATCGTCGACATGGCCCCGACACGCCCTGCGACACGCCCGTGTCGTAGGCCGTGTCCGCTGTGTCGACTCCAAATTTCGTCGAATTCACGACTCGACACTACCCAGGCCTTACACGCCCTGGGACACGCCCGTGTCCCAGGCCGTGTCACCCATGCCTGAACCCGATTTTGCTCAAATTGATCTGCTTGACTTCGGGGTGTTACATGAGCTATGATACAATGCCACACTCTATCAGAAGATCACGGAACTAACGACTTAGGTATTTGCCACCTCTATCAGATCAGAGTGCTTTAACCTTCTTACCCAGCTTGTTTTCTACTTCACATTTAAACACTTTTGAACTTTTCAATGGTTTCAGATTTGCACTTCATAAGATACACGTATCCGTATCTACTGAAATCATCAGTAAATGTAACAAAGTAGAATAACCCACCTCTATCCATAGAACTCATGGGTCCACATACATCTCTATGTAATATACCTAAGAGATCATTAGCCCACTCACTGAAGCCAGTGAAAGTAACTTTAGTCATCATTCCTAACAAACAAGATTCACATCTCTCAAATGATTCATAATCAAATGAGTCCAACAGTCCGTCTCTATGGAGCTTGGATATACGTTTCTTATTAATATGGCCCAAACGATAATGCCAAAGATACGTTGGGTTTGAGTCATTTGTTCTTAGTCTTTTAGTATTTTTAATATTTTAGATCGGATGGTTTAAGTTCAAAACATACAGACCATTAAACATTTGGGCTACACCATAACAAACATCATTCTTAAATATTGAACAACAGTTGTTCTTAATAATAAAAGAAAACCCCACCATATCCAAACATGAAATGGATATAATGTTTCTAGTTATGGAAGAAACAAAATAACAATTATCTAGTACTATTACAAGCTCACCGGGCAAAGCAAGAAAATAAACCCCCACGACAATAACAACAACTCTTGCTCCATTGCCAACGTACAGGTCCACCTCTCCTTTACTCATCATTCTTCTCCTTCCATGTTCCTGCACATTTATACAAATGTGTGAACCACATCCAGTATCCAATACCTAGGATGAAGGAGCTGAAAGGTTTATCTCTATAACAAACATACCTGAAGTGGAGGTCATACATCCTTTCATCTTTTGCAGACCCTCATTATACGAAGTACAATTCCTCCACCAATGACCATCCTTGCCACAATGGTGGCACTTCCGTTCTTTCCATGAGCCTTTCCTTTTCAATGTAGAATAATTGGGCTCCACTCCAGACTTGGGTCCCACCTTTTTCTTCTTGAAACACTTGGCCTTGCCCTTGCCTTTCTGCACCATCAATATGGGACTAGCAGACTTCGCCTTCTTCATATTAATCTCGGCAATTCGTAACATGCCTAGGAGCTTAGGAAGTTTCTTGTCTATTTCATTCATGTTATAGTTCAAGATGAACTAATTGTCCGTCAATGATTGTAGGATCAGGTCTGTATCCAACTCTTGGCCTAGAGGGAAACCTAGTCTTTCAAGGTTCTTGATATACCAAATCATCTTGAGTACGTGAGTCCCTATGATAAGTTAATTTATATAGTTATTTTAGTTTAGTTTTTTTATAAATAAATAGTATAATTTATTTGGATTTATATTAATATATATAATAATTCGTTTATTTTTATATTTCAGGTCAATATGGTCTCCAAATATCATTTTCAAGTCCATGACAAAGATCCGAAAACATTTTGAGAAAATTAACATTTTTGGCCACGGATAGCTGAAATTCAAATGACCATAACTTTCAAACCAGGAAGAGTTACGAGACGTGAAACCAGTCAACGGAAAGAGGACGACGTCCTCTACAAATCTGGAGAATTTCACAAGTACATGCCCCAAGGACAAGGGCGTGACTAGGGTGTGAACACGGGCGTGTCTAGTTCAAGAAAATAATTTTCTCCAGAAATCTTCCCGGGGCAATTCTGGAACATTTCCCAAGTACACGCCCCCCTGTCACGGGCGTGACCTCGGGCGTGACTAACCCGAAACTGCCGAATTGATGCCAGAATGCGCCATTTCCAGTCGTTTGCTGACCCGGTCAGTACACGCCCTAGGTCACGGGCGTGACCTAGGGGCGTGACACTTCAGGAACTGCCAGAATTTACTCCCGCCGTTTTCAGCTTCCCGCGATTTTCCAGAAACTGGAGTGACACGCCCTAGGTCCCGGGCGTGACCTAGGGGCGTGACCCGCCATTTAATATATTTTGGCAGTTTCTCCTCCAACGTTCCCGAGCTTTCAAGACGGCGGTTCCGAGCCTGACACGCCCTAGGTCACGGGCGTGACCTAGGGCGTGACCTTCAAGAAAAATTTCTATAAATTCCAGATCGAGCCAGAAGCTTTGGAGAGGGGGCAAGGAGGTCAATCTAGGAGTAGTTCAGTAGCTAGTTTTCCTGTTTTATGTATTTTCTTTCCTGTAATTTCAATTTCATAATTGTAGTCTTTAATTCTAGTCTTTTAATTTTTAGAATGTCTTTGCTTTTCTTTTCATGTATCTTTCTATTATGATAATGAGAATCTAATTCTATTAGCACTTGATCTTGTCAAGCTTTGGAATAAATTAATCTTCTTCTTTTTGTCAACTCTTTATTTATCGCTTCTGATTTATCTTTGATTTATTACTTCCGATTTCGATCTAAGATCCATATCCTAAATGACTGAGAGGTTGCGGATACGGGGAGATCACTCAAAAATAAAAGGAGTTGATTGCACTCCTCGAGAGAGGATGACATAACTCTTCTGGATTGGAGTGAAATCCAATAGAGGGGTTCACTTCCTAAAGCAGGCTTAGGGGTTTCGACTGACCGAGAGGTCTTAATCGATCAACCTAAGTTTAGTCGAGAGTGTATTCTCGAGAGAGGGGTTTTCATAATTTAGGAACCTCCACGGTCGAAGTAGGTAATTTAGAAGTTTACCTTAATGATGATGTTTATTTTATTATAAAGTAAGTCTAGATCAGGTGTTTTCGTTTTAGTTTATTTTCTAGTTGTAATTTTAATTCACTTCTTTTATTAATCGATAAAATAATATTAATTTGCGTGAGTAGGAGTACTCAACAGGCCCCGAGTCTAATACGACATTTCTTATACTATATTTCGATAGGTACACTTGCCTATTTCGAGATTATAGTTTGGATATAATTTTTAAAACTATAAAATTACTCATCAAGTTTTTGGCGCCGTTGCCGGGGACATTTTGTTGATATTTTGAAAGCGCAAATTGTATTACTTTTATCACTCTCTTTCTCTAACCCCAATTCTCTTTTTCATTTTTTCTTTTTTTTTAAATTCATTTCTATTAGGTACGGGTTGTGTTTATTTTCCTTTATTAAAAACTATGTTATCTCAATTGGCTGCTAAAATTGCCCAGCTTCAAAATCAATTCGATATTTTGAAAGCCACAAAAAAGCGTCAATGTGTTTGTTTTTATTATCACGGTTCTCATTCAAGTGAGTTTTGTTATCATTATAATTATTATAAAAATCATTCTTATGAAAATAATTTTGATAGTAATTATGATAATAATTCTTCTCACTTTTATGATAATTCAAATTTTTATGAAAATAATTTTTCTAATTTTTCCTATGTTCATGAAAATAATTTTTCAAGTGATAATGCGAATAATTATTTTGATGTAAATAATTATTCTTCCAACTCGGATGAAAACTTCTCTTGGTCGCAAGATCAACCGGAAGGTTTTCCGGGTTATGAGAATAATTATTTGGATCCAAATTTTTGTTGTTCTTCTTCCGCACCGCAAGCTTTCTCTCTTAATTTTGGGGAATCCTCTCATTTGCAATATGATTCTTCCCCCCAAAATTTGGATGAAAATTTTATTACGTTTCGTGATTCTTCTCTTTCGGATACTGTTGCTAATGAGGAACATGACTTCTCATGTACCCCAGTAGGTGTTTATACCGAAGAAGAACAACAACTTTTATTTCAAGAGCTCGTTAGGTGTATGGATGCGCTGGGCGGAGTAGATGAAGAATATGTTTCTCCTCCTACTACTTCACATTTTCCTCCTATTAATGAATCTCCTTGCACAATTTATGATTTTCTAAGAGCGCAAATTTATGAACATGATGCTTCCGATGATTTTATTTTAAATAAATTTTCGGACGAAAAATTAATTTTAGAAAATAAACAACCCGAGCCTAATCTTATAACTTTGCAAGAGTCTCCTCCTTGCGAAGATTTTTCTGACGCACTTATTTTTGATTATTCTTTCCCTAACAAGTTTTAGGAAGAAGATGAGTCGTTGCAATCAAATGTTATCCCCGACCCATTTGCCGCTCATCTAGAAAGATTCAAATAACCTCAGGTATGCATAGGTGATTTGAATCTAAATTTTCAAGTCAACTGCAAGAAGGAAAAATCAAGAAGCAAGCAGAGGAGTAGCTGGACAAGCGACTTTGGCATCTTCGCCAAAGCCCGAATTAAGGGAGTTGCCCGTTCATTTCAATTTTTATTTTCCTTTCTCCTAACCCGAACCGTCTAGCTTAAAGACGGGAAAAAGAAAAGCGCACTTGGGAGACACCCCTTGCTTATCTTTTAATTTCTATGCATTTTTCTTTTTCTAAATTTTCACCAACTGTTTTTCATTCCCCCCCCCTCCTACTTGACTTATAAACATTGGGGACAATGTTTATTTTTAAGTATGGTGGTTGATTCTTATTTATTATTTTTATTTCAAAATCCAAAAAAAATGAAAAATCTTTAAAATTTTTAAAGAAAATTTTTAAAAATTATCCAAAATGCAAAAATTTTTTTTGTGATTTTTTAAAAAAATGAAAAAGAATATAGAAAAAGAAATAAAACAAAAGAAAACAAAAATAATAAACCCCTACTTAATTTTTGTGATTTTTAGAAATTTATTTTGAGTTTATTTATAAGAATTTTATAATTTTTGATTTTCTAAACTTTTATTTCATCAAAGTTAGTTAAAATTAATTTTTAGGTGATTTTATTTTAATAAATAAATTTATGAAGTAAATTTATTTAGAGAAATTTATTTCGCCTTTTTCTCTTTTATTTTAATTAGTTTCAATTTTATAGTGCTTAGTTTAACAATTTTTAGATTATAATTATCTCCACTTTGAACTTTAAGATTCTTAGGAAATTTTAATTTACTTTAGTTGCTCTCTTTTAATTTTAATTTAATCTAAATATTGTTTAGCCTTCCCTTGTTTTAATTTTTCTTGTTAGATCATATGTCACGGGGATAAGAGGATAAAATTCATTATCCCATGGTACACATATGCAAGTTTTTATTTTTGGTTAGATCATATGTCATGAGAATTAAATATTCCTTGGTACACAAATGCAACCAAAAAAAAGAGTAAGAGGATAAAATTCATTACTCTTAAGCAACTTTGTTTGAAGAGAAAAACAAGAAGGAAAAAACATCAAAAAAAGAAAAAAATTGTGTGGTGTGAGAGAATAAAATTCACCACCCCCAATCAAAGATCTCTTCAATTCCCTTTTTCCGAACCCAAAGCTCAATATAATTGCTTTAGTTTTAAATTAAAATTGTAAGAGAGCATTAGTAGTAGTTTAAATTTTCCTCGAAGTCTCTTTTTAGTGAAAGAAGTGTTTATAATTTTTAATCTAACTTTTTTTACTAACTACTTAATTTTGAGATCTAATTATTTTATTAGAGAAAATTTGCTAAATATTTATCTTTTCTCATTTTATTTTCATATTTTAGGACTTAAAAATTTGAATCACTTAAGCTAATTTTTAACTTTCTTTTGATTTAATAAATTTTTAGTTCAATTAAAAAATTATATTATTTTCTTATAAATACTTCTCATAGTTTTGCTCTGGAATAGCAAAAGATTCAGTATGAGGGTATTTGATAAGTTAATTTATATAGTTATTTTAGTTTAGTTTTTTTTATAAAAAAATAGTATAATTTATTTGGATTCATATTAATGTATATAATAATTCGTTTATTTTTATATTTCAGGTCAATATGGGCTCCAAATATCATTTTCAAGTCCATGGCAAAGATCTGAAAACATTTTGAGAAAATTAACATTTTTGGCCACGGATAGCTGAAATTCAAATGGCCATAACTTTCAAACCAGAAAGAGTTATGGGACGTGCAACCAGTCAACGGAAAGAGGACGACGTCCTCTACAAATCTGGAGAATTTCACAAGTACACGCCCCAAGGACACGGGCATGACAAGGGTGTGAACACGGGCGTGTCTAGTTCAAGAAAACATTTTCTCCAGAAATCATCCCGGGGCAATTCTGGAACATTTTCCATGTACACGACCCTCTATCACGGGCGTGACCTAGGGCGTGACTAACCCAAAACTGCAGAATTGATGCCAGAATGCGCCGTTTCCAGTCGTTTACTGACCCGGTCAGTACACGCCCTAGGTCACGGGCGTGACCTGGGGGCGTGACACTTCAGGAACTGCCAGAATTTACTCCCGCCGTTTTCACCTTCCCGCGGTTTTTCAGAAACTGAAGTGACATGCCCTAGGTCACGGGCGTGACCTAGGGGCGTGACCCGCCATTTAACATATTTTGGCGGTTTCTCCTCCAATGTTCCCGGGCTTTCAAGACGGCGGTTGCGAGCCTGACACGCCCTAGGTCACGGGCGTGACCTTAAAGAAAAATTTCTATAAATTCCAGATCGAGCCAGAAGCTTTGGAGAGGGGGCAAGGAGGTCAATCTAGGAGTAGTTCAGTAGCTAGTATTCCTGTTTTATGTATTTTCTTTCCTGTAATTTCAATTTCATAATTGTAGTCTTTAATTCTAGCCTTTTAATTTTTAGAATGTCTTTGCTTTTCTTTTCATGTATCTTTCTATTATGATAATGAGAATCTAATTCTATTAGTACTTGATCTTGTCAAGCTTTGGAATAAATTAATCTTCTTCTTTTTGTCAACTCTTTATTTATCGCATCTGATTTATCTTTGATTTATTACTTCCGATTTCAATCTAAGATCCATATCCTAAATGACCGAGAGGTTGCGGATACGGGGAGATCACTCAAAGATAAACGGAGTTGATTGCACTCCTCGAGAGAGGATGACATAACTCTTCTGGATTGGAGTGAAATCCAATAGAGGGGTTCACTTCCTAAAGCAGGCTTAGGGGTTTCGACTGGCCGAGAGGTCTTAATCAATCAACCTAAGTTTAGTCGAGAGCGTATTCTCGAGAGAGGCGTTTTTGTAATTTAGGAACCTCCACGGTCGAAGTAGGTAATTTAGAAGTTTACCTTATGATGATGTTTATTTTATTATAAAGTAAGTCTAGATCAGGTGTTTTCGTTTTAGTTTATTTTCTAGTTGTAATTTTAATTCACTTCTTTTATTAATCGATAAAATAATATTAATTTGCGTGAGTAAGAGTACTCAACAGGCCCCGAGTCTAATACGATATTTTTTATACTATATTTTTATAGGTACACTTGCGTATTTCGAGATTATAGTTTGGATATAATTTTTAAAACTATAAAATTCCTCATCACTCTACTAGGTACTGAGCTCCCATCTTACACTAGAACAATGCCTTGGTGATATTGAATCTCTCTTGACGAACTTGCCCTTAAAACATTTCTTGAGATGCTCATCAATGTCCTTACAACCCATGTTCTCATGTTGCTTCTGAAGCTCAGAGTTCATGGTTGCTAACATGAGACATTCGACGTCTAAGGAGTTGTCAAGATACTTCTTATAAACATCTTTATCAGCACGGGGTGAATTACCGGCAGGCTTATTAGGGGATAACTCTTCAAAAACATAGAGCTTACGCTTTTCCTGAGAACAATTCTCAGGTTTCTAAACCAGTCCAAATAATTTGTACCACTCAGCTTCTCCTTCTCAAGGATCGCCCTGAGGGACAAGATGGAGTTTAAACCACTTGCCTTGGAAATTCTACAAGAATACAAGCAAAGCAAATTAGTAACACATTTCAGAATACAATTTAACTTTCAATTAGGACTGTAATCAAAAGCTCCCACTATTTTTATCAAACTGATAACCCTCGATATAAATTCGAAGAGTTTGGCGAGTAACCCTCTTAGTGGACTAGATCCATATTTCACAAGCACTATGAGTCAGCTTTGCCTTTTCTCTCACAATGCAGCTATTTAGGTAGGCAACGCTTGCCAATTACATCACAATGCAATTCTTGTATGGCTAGTGAATAACTCTTTATTCGCATCCATCATATGGTGCATGCCAACCACATGCCTCTGGTCACTCAATCTTTGAGGTCACCCAGTTAAGCTACAACTGATGTCGACAGTGGGATATCATAATTATCCGCTCGCACCCTCACCAAGATAGATTAATGCACCTTGCTTTGGCAAGCCCAAACTTCACCGATCGAGGCAGGAAGAGTGTCATCCATCGGAAGGCATCCAAATACTTATTATTGCTTAAGCAATTTTAAATAACGGATTAACTCTTTAATCACGGTTAACACTTAACCAACGTGCACATCAAATATAATAAAATACAACAAGAATAATCCAAATGCATCTGAGATTTGCACAGGAATCATCAACGCTTGATGAACTGGCTAAGTCTGAACATCTGAAACATGTCCAAATCTTCAGACCTACATGTACGAGACATGAGCAACACCAACTCCACTTACATAGTAGACAAGCTCGTCACTTTATGTGAGATTCAAAATCTACCACATACTTAGTTTCACAAACTAACACAGTGATGGTTACTGTTAAGGAGTAAACTCAAAGAAATCACATGCATTCTTGGAAAGATCCAAGACTAGATTTGGGCATTTGGAACACTTCAAAATCACCAAATCTACACGCCATGGATTCAACAATTTCTGAAATAATGAATATTGTCGGCAACCTCCCTCTGATACCACTGTTGGGTTTTGGGGTATGAGAAAATACTTGTGCACGCAGCGGAAAAAGAACAAGAAAAACCCAAACGAGATTAGATCTACCAATATTCATGAATCAATAAGTAAAGCATGATGTAATAAAAATTACCTTTGAGGGATTGAGTCAGAAATCAACCTAGATGCTCCAAAAAATCAGGCCGACCACACAGCGGCTAGAGTCTTGAGCGCAGAAAGTATATCCGCACCTCTACAGTAAACCACATGATCGGTAGAACCACCAACAACTTGTCGCACAAGCTCCAGGTCGGGAGAGGACACTCAATGTCTCCACAGACTGCTAGATCTGTTGTAGGAGAGGCAACGAAGACACTCACCGGGATCGGGATCAGAATCGGCGACAGGATTGGCGGAACACTTCCGTCGGTTTCTAGGTTTTCTTCTTATCGCACAGTATCGGCTTGTGTGCAGAAAGAAAACAATCGTGCCTAGAAAAACATAAAACATCCTATTTATATCCCAGGAGATAGATTCAGCAAGTCAACATTTGACTCAGCATGGGAATTCGTCAAACTCAGCTCGACGAACAATTCGACGAACTCAGCTCGATGAAATCTGCGCCAAAGGCCAGATCGTCGAACGCATTCATCTAACTCAGCTCGACGAAATCTGTGCCAAATGCCAGAACATCGAACTAGATTCGTCGAACTCAGCTCGACGAAATCTGCAACAAAGCCCAGAACAACGAACTGGATTCGTCGAACTCAGCTCGATGAAATCTGTGCTGCAGGCCAGAACGTCGAACTTCATTCGTCGAATGACGTTGAGTGAATACAATACACTCAATCCTAAGAGCCCGATTCGCTAGGTAAACACTTTACTCGAAGAAGGCGTTAAGTGGACTCGATGCACTCAACGCTTAAGTTTGACAGTCAACACACTAAACGCCAACATTCACATAATTAACACTTAACCTGCAAAAGCATTTACTGGACTCAAAGCTCTCAACGCTTTCAGCCTGATGGCGTTGAGTGAGCTAAACACACTCAATTCCTAATGCCTTAGAATCTATTCAACCTCCATGGAATTGAGTGAACTAAATACACTCAACGCTTTCAGCCCGATAGCGTTGAGTGAGCTAAACATACTCAACGTCAAATGCCTTAGAATATTTTCAGCCCCTTTTTCAATATCCTTCAACTCATCATATGAGATAAATAGTACAGATCCAATCTCCGAATTTCTCCACAATGTTATGTGCGACCCTGAAAGGCTCATACAGAGTTGGCAGTGAGTCTACATGCTTGATCACTTCCAGATCAATATGGTTGCACCAACAAGCTAACCTCTTAGGCGTCATCCGTCATGGCCATACGGTGACAGTGAAACGGGCCTTCCACTACTAGGTAGGCATCTACACTACCAAGCCTAGTCCTTCAAACACCTCAATGCTAAGAACACACCAATGGATCTCCCTGTGTCCTACAGCTCAGAGGGATCTCGTGTAGATGTATACCAAGAACAAAGCCCAAACTAGCCTTTCTTTAAGGCATAGAAGGAGCCTATGAGAGCGTATCACCAAAGGAACAAGCCCAACCATCCACTTGGCATGGAAGGAGCCACGGGAATGATCACCGCGGACCAAGCCCAACATTCCAAAGTCTATCTGTCAACTCCCGTCGGTGAGACGACTGGCGAGCCCATAGATCTGCCACACTATCCTTAACTCAGGATTATGACACCGCGTTTTAACTCACACCGCATGCATTTTCACTTGGTCTTGTCATCACATCCAAGAGCTCCATAATGAGTCTCTTTTCATCATTCACATATCGTGTGGCAAACACACGCACTTCCAACCCTTGCACATTTTTGCATGCTTCCAAGCATGCAAGGGGTCTTTATTAAAACAGGTGGAAAGCGACCTAACATAACACATCAACTTCCACACTGCTACCCATTGGGAGACACGACTCTAAGCAGTGTACTACTTTACATATTCCATCAATTATCATATTACATGACCATGAGTTAACCTCATCCAATTCCTTTCTATATGATCAAGCATACACAAATAAGTATGCTTCCATATGATAATCACAACAATATATTGATACTTCATGTATTCATCAAACATGATAACATAGTTATAGGTTACACATTCAATTATTGGGCATCACATGCTAATTCATTTGTACAATCCAAACTCATCAAACCATTTGTTCATTAACCTCCACCAAATAATTTATACAACACGTTTCATTGGTCCAATGATTTTCTTAAAGATCTATCAACAAAATTTCATGGATCATTTGTTTATCACGGTTACACTTAACTAGGTTCACCTGACCTCAATGTTATTTTGCTACGATCTCTCTACCAAGTCCAAACCAGGTTCTACACTAACCTGAGAACAACACGTACTTAAGACATGACCATGCAAAAAATTCCACCAGGGATTCGTGAGGCTACATGAATCCTATGACAACGTGTTACTATCTATTGGAAAGGTCTTTCTGAGGGATACAACTTTCGTGTTCAGCCCAAGACCCAAAACCGGCCACATAATACTCGAAAACGGCCTCAAAGTTCACTGCGCAGAGAAAATAGATTTATGCACGCATCTTAAAGCAAACAAGCGACATCGGTTCGTCTTCTTCCTCTAGCCATTTGTTCAAAACTACATTCAGATTTTCCCCACCCTTATTCAAGCTCAATAGTCCATTCCTCTATACGAAATCAAGTTCACCAACTTCACAAAAAAGAGAGGAGAGGTTGAAGACATCTAATCTCTAGGACACAAGTCCTAGCATGGTCTGTTCCTAGGAGATCTTCATCTCACAAGTCAAACTCCTTTTACTCGATATCTCTCCTAGATAATAACTATAAATATAGCACCAAGGGAGAGGGTAGGAAGCTCACCTCATTTCCGGGCATGGATCCTGTTATCCTTCTTTATGGCATGATGTCAGCATCGACCTTGGCTTTCGTTCTCCACCTCCAAGAAAAGCACCTCTCGTTCCTCATTCTCTCAAAATAAAGCTCTGTCGTCTTCGTTCTCTCAGAAATTTCGGAGAAGGTAACTGACGACTAGGACTTGGATGATTATATATAGGGGGCGACCAATTAGATTTAGGGTTTTCTGATTTATGAGCTATCGCGGCGCGATATCAATATTCTCGAGCGATATATCCAAAATAACTTCTTTCGCAAGCCACCATCCAAACCGTCCACTCAGGTGCTGCCACCTGTACATCTATCACCACGCAATATCCGTTATCGCCATGTGATAGAGCTCGATGATAATTGATTCCACTCAATGCTCTCTGCGCCTTTAGGTAT
Source organism: Platanthera guangdongensis (assembly GCA_039583875.1). NCBI lineage: Eukaryota > Viridiplantae > Streptophyta > Magnoliopsida > Asparagales > Orchidaceae > Platanthera > Platanthera guangdongensis. The sequence goes on from CM077148.1 coordinate 74,237,418, forward strand.
TTGTCATATACACACAACATTTGATATCATCGTGCGATATCCATCTATTGTCCAGTGATAGCAATTGAAAGTTATTTACTTAATGTTAGCTAGTCACCTAGAGGGGGGTTGAATAGGTCTTTGAAATTGTATTAGTCTTTATGATGTTTTCCTTCTTGTGTGAACTAGAGCTTGTCTTTAGGTCCTGTAATATGAAAGAAAACAAAAAAAATAGCCAAGCACACAAGTGTTCATAGTGGTTCCCCATTGGGTACATCCACTTTCCCTCCCACCTATCCAACTATCGTTTTGGACTAGGCACAAACTCCACCAATATGCTCCTCAGAGCTTACACCTCAGGCCCTCAGCCTTGCATACAGGTTCTCTTCAGAACCCAATCTCAGAACCACATGGGTTCTTACCTCAAGGCCCTGCAGAGCTCCTACAGCATAGTCGTCCACTGACCACCTACCTCAGTGTGGGAACCCTAGTTCTGATTTGGGCAAGGATCACTATTATGTTTGTTTAAATTGACCCACAATGTATAGTCATGGGTCATAGGTTTATTTCCAGGACCTGCCTCAGAAGGACTCTCCAGAATTGCTGAAAGAATTCTGAGAAATGCAGTTAAGATAAAGTCAGAAAATCAGTTCGACGATAGTCGAACTCAGGTAGACGAACATCGATCTAGGTTTGACGAACTCTGATCTCAAGGAAGAAGCTCTGGTCGACGAAATCCAACTGAGCTCGACGAACTCCATGTTCTGCTCAACGAAATCCAGCTGAGCTCGACGAACTCCAAGTTCAGGTCGACGATCACTCAGAAAGGTTCAAGTCAGATTCCCAGCTCGATGAAAATAGAAGCTGAGCTCGAAGAACTGCGAGCTCCGGTCGACGAATTCAATATAGTTATTCTAGGACTATTTATTTATAGTTGACAGATCAACTGAAGAATTGATTACAGTCAATATGGAAATAGCCGTTCAAATGCTACATTAAACATGGGTTGTTTCAGGAGTTAATTCAGGATCAATTCCCAAAGCATATTCTACTCTCGGGAATGCTTCATCCGTTATCAAGAGAAATGAAATTCAAATGTTGTAATGGGATATATAAGAGATTCACAGATAGAAATATAAATAGATAGAAATATACATACAGATACACACAGAGACACACATAGCATAGTAGTGTGTAGAGATATAGTGAAGGCTTTTCCTTTTACAGAGAAGGAGGAACTCTGCATCAATCAACATATCCATCAAAGTTCTCCATCTGCTCCAGGCTTTTAAGAGACATACATTCATATCAGTCTAAGAAGCTTGCTGGAGACATCATCAATCTGAAGGCCTATCACCCCGAAATAATGCCCCAGTTTTTCCTGAACCAGTCAACATATCAGGGGGAGCCTTTGCTAACATCAACAACCACTAAAGTCTTCTCAGTTGTATATTGAGAAAGAGAAGATAACATCACTTCTTTCCCTTTCCTGTGTACAGGGTTATAAATCCCTTCAAAAGTTATTCCTGGTTGCAATTCACCTGACCAAATGACTTGAGGTTTGGTTTTTGAGCACCTGATCAAAAGCTCATCAGTGTCAGGCACCTGATCAAAAATCTGAGTGGATTCCTACCAGGGTGGTAAAGAGTGGATGTACCTAGGTTGGGGAACCACTATAAAATCCTTGTGTCTTCTGGTTGCTTGCTCTCTTTCTTTATTTTTTTTTGTGATGTGATCTTCTGCTCTTTATAGTTATATATATATATATATACATATATCTCTAATTAGTGCTAGTTAAGATCTATACCCCAACTTTCAATTGGTATCAGAGCAGGTTTTCTTGGTTGTACATGCTACACCTGAACCAAAATGATCTTATAGATCTTATACATATTTAGAGTCTGTCATGACACAAAATGAAGAGTTTTCAAGCACCAGACTACCTATGTGCAATATAAATAATCTTGCATCATGGAAGATAAGGATTAGGTTTTATATGAACTCCATTGATGAAAGCATTTTCAACTTCATCTTGTCAGGTCCAGCTCCACCTCAGGAAACAACAAGTACCAATGTAGTTCCATCATCTCAATGGATAGATGCCCAAAAAGGCTAAAGATTGCTGATGCAAAAGCAATGAACATTCTTGCACAATCAATATCCGATGACATTTTTCAGGAAATTGTTGAATGTTCATTTGCAAAATATATGTGGGACTCCCTCACAAAAATGGGTGCAGGATCAACTAAAGAAAGAAACCTTAAAGTTAAAACCTGGAAAGCTGAAACCTGGAGTAACTCTGAAGCTCCATCCTGTACAACTGATGATGAAGAAGAGTCAAGAGCAAGAGAATTTTGCCTAATGGAAATAAATGCCTCCTGCAGTAACCCTGATGAAGAATCAGACTCAGATGAAGAATTAGAATGTGAATCAGAAGAAGATCAGGTAATCTCTACCCTTGATCTTTCATCAGAAGAATTTGAAACTGATTTTATATTATTATGTGAAGATTTGATTCAATCTAAGGAGGAAATAAAACTTCTCAAAGAGAATATAAATAATGTATCTTCTGAAAATATAAAACTCAAAGAAGATTTAAAGAATGCTCTTGAACAAATAAGTCATTTAGAATCAATTAAAGGCAAAGAAAAGTTAGAGGACATAAATAAAAATAATGAAAAATGGCAAAAGAATAAAGCAAATCAACTTAAAAATCTTTAGAAAATTTTTGTTAAAAATAATTTGTCGAACCGAGCTCGACGAAAACAACACCATTCGTCAAACAAAGCTCGACGAACAATGAATAGAGATTTTGATTTTAATAGTTCAGTAATCTATGCTCGACGAAATAAATACACTTCGTCGAACCGAGATCGACGAAAATGGAACACAGAAAACAACTATCATCATTCTGTGAACAAAGCTCGGCGAACTCAATACCATTCGTCAAACTCAGGTCGACGAAATTACTTTAATTCGTGGAACTTAAGATTTTAGAACAGAAATTTTTATTCCTTTCAAAATTATAATCAAGCTCAAACTTTTAAAAATCCTTTCACTGAGTGGATAATCCCTCCTAGGAAATATCATCCACTTGGTTATGAAAATCAACCTGGATATTCCTTTATTTCTAATTATTATAAAAGAGAACCAGGACCCAAGGTAATCTGGGTCCAGAACTTCTATCCTCTCCTTTCAGGAAAAGACCTATCCTACCACAGAGGAATAGTGGTATATGACAATAATCAAAAGCTATAGTTTCAGCCAACACAGATGATACATCAGTGGCTGTAAAGTGGGAGATTGTTTGGAAGACTACAGCAGTAGAGAGAGACTGCTTATAATTTCTTCTCAAATTTGGGCAAGGAAAAGTATATAGGGCGAGATTATTTGATTTATAAAGAGGAAATTACTTGGAAGGATGCAGCAATAGCTTTCTTTTATTTATTTTATTTTAAAACAATTTGGTACATCTGCTGAATTTTTTTTTAAATCAGGCAGATTGTTTTTGCTTTGCATTTTATTGGTTTTTATGTAAATAGTGTCATCACCCAAATAGGGGGAGATTATTGGAACCCTAGTTCTGATTTGGGCAAGGATCACTAATAGGTTTATTTAGATTGACCCACAATGTATAGTCATGGGTTATAGGTTTATTTCCAGGACTTGCCTCAGAAGTACTCTCCAGAATTGCTGAAAGAATTCTGAGAAATGCAGTTAAGATAAAGTTAGAAAATCAGTTCGACGACAGTCGAACTCGGGTCGACAAACGTCGATCTAAGGTCGGCGAACTCTGATCTCAAGTAACAAGCTCTGCTCGACGAAATCTAGCTGAGCTCAACAAACTCCAAGTTCTGCTCGACGAAATCCAGCTGAGCTCGATGAACTCCAAGTTCAGTTCGACGATCACTGAGAAAGGTTCAAGTCGGATTCCCAGCTCGAAAAAAATAGAAGCTGAGCTTGACAATCTGCGAGCTCCGGTCAACGAATTCAGTGCAGTTATTCCAGGACTATTTATTTACAGTTGGCAGATCAACTCAAGAATTAATTACAGTCAATATGGAAATAAACGTTCAAATGCTGCATTAAACATGGGCTGTTTCAGGAGTTAATTCAGGATCAATTCCCAAAGCATATTCTACTCTCGAGAATGCTTCATCCGTTATCAAGAGAAATGAAATTCAAATGTTGGAATGGGACATATAAGAGATTCACATATAGAAATATAAAGTGATAGAAATATACATACAGATACACATAGAGACACACAGAGCATAGTAGTGTGTAGAGATACAGTGAAGGCTTTTCCTTTTATAGAGAAGGAGGAACTCTGCATCAATCAACATATCGATCAGAGTTCTCCATCTGCTCTAGGCTTTTCAAGAGACACACATTCATATCAGTCGAAGAAGCTTGCTAGAGACATCATCAATCTGAAGGCCTATCACCCTGAAGCAAAGCTCCAGTTTTTCCTGAACCAGTAAACATCTCAGGGGGGGACCTTTGCTAACATCAACATCCACTAAAGTCTTCTCAGTTGTATGTTGAGAAAGAGAAGACAACATCACTTATTTCCCTTTCCTGTGTAGAGGGTTATAACTCCCTTGAAAAGTTATTCCTGGTTGCAATTCACCTGACCAAAAGACTTGAGATTTGGTTTTTGATTCCTGCCAGGCTGGTAGAAGTGTGGATGTAGCCAGGTTGGGGAACCACTATAAAATCCTTGTGTCTTCTGGTTGCTTGCTCTCTTTCTTTATTTTCTTTGTGATGTGATCTTCTGCTCTTTATAGGTATATATATACATATATCTCTAATTAGTGCTAGTTAAGATCTATCCCCCAACTTTCACTCAACCTTATCTCTAAGGCCTACAGCTCAGGCTTTTCAGCCCTACAACTTCAAGCATAAAGCCATACTCTCAGAGTGTTGCAACACTCCTACAACTCAGTACCTATTTTGGTACCTGCCTCAATGCCCATCTAGGCACCTACAACTCAGCCTCCTCCAAGGATTACAATTCAGTAACACACTTGTCACCTACAGATCAGTGACTCACCAGTCACCTACCTCAGCCTTATTTCTAAGGCCTACTACTCAGGATGGGAGGACAGCCCTACTCTCAGATCCACACTTGGATCCTACCTTAGCACCCTAGTAGGGCACCTACCTTAGTGACTAATTAGTCACCTACAGCTCAGGCCAAAAGTCCGTACAACTCAAATTCAGGTAAACTGAATCCTACAGTAGTTCATACAATATGAAATAAATTTAAAACAACTGACTCAGAGATAAATCTCTGAGTGTCACTGGCTATAATATTTTGTGCCCTTTTCTCCATGGTCGACAGAATCACCTCATCTCTGTCCATCTCTATATATGCCTTAGGCACTCTCACAGTTGGATCTATAGTGGAAGCCTTTGTGGGGATAAAGGGACCTTCCACTACTATTACATAGATCCTAGGGCCAGATGCTTCTATGAATAATCTGACGCTTTGCTTCCAGAGACCAAATCCTTCGTTCCTGTAGATTGGTATCTTCATAGCCCCTAGCTCCTTATAGATCATTCCTGGCCCCATAATTATATCTTCTAGCTAACCTTGGAGGTATACTCAGATTGTTAGATCCTTTTTGAGCAACCTCCCTCTGATACCACTTGAAAGTTATTTACTTAAATTTAGCTACTCACATAGAGGGGGGGGGGGGGGGGGGGGGGGGGTTGAATAGGTCTTTGAAATTTTATTAGTCTTTATGCTGTTTTCCTTCTTGTGTGAACTAGATCTTGTCCTTAGGTCCTGTAATATGAAAGAAAATAAACAACATAGCCAAACACACAAGTGTATATAGTGGTTCCCCAATTGGGTACATCAACTTTCCCTCCCACCTATCCAACTATTTTGTTGAACTAGGCAGAAATTCCACCAATATGCTCCTCAAAGCTTACACCCTAGGCCCTCAGCGTTGCACATAGGTTCTCTTCAGAACCCAATCTCAGAAACATAAGGGTTCCTACCTCAAAGCCCTGCAGAACTCCTACAGCTCGTGGTCCACTGACCACCTACCTCAACCTTATCTCTAAGTCCTACAGCTCAAGCTTTTCATCTCTACAACTTCAGGCACAAAGCCCTACTATTAGAGTGCTGCAACACTCCTACAACTCAGTACCTATTCATATACCTACCTCAGTGCCCCTCCAGGCACCTACAACTCAGCCTCCTCCAATGCCTACAACTCAGTGACAGACTTGTCACCTACAGCTCAGTGACTCACCAGTCACCTACCTCAGCATTATTTCTAAGGCCTACTACTCAGGCTGGGAGGATAGCCCTACTCTTAGATCCACACTTGGATCCTACCTAAATACCCCAGCAAGGCACCTATCTTAGTGACTAATTAGTCACCTACAGCTCATTACAAAAGGCCATACAACTCAAATTCAGGTAAACTGAATCCTACAGTAGTTCATACAATATGAAATAAATTTACAATAACTCACTCAGAGATACATCTCTGAGTCTACCTTGCTGGACTAAGCAGATATCAGTACAGCCCACTTGCTGTAGAAGGAATGATTCTTCTTCTACAGCTAACTCCTTTACTGTACTTGTGAATAGTTATCTGTTGCTGAAGGCTAAAAGCACTTCATACAACTTATTTCTTGCTGAATAGATGAATCAACTGCCTTGTTCTAGAGAGAACAATCCTACTGAACCTGAGAGAGCTTCAGCTTTCTTTCTCTGCCTTCTAGCTAACTCTGCTGGACTTTTTTCTTTCAAGCTTATCAGAGAAGATGAAGTCCAGCCACCCCTATTTCCTTTATTTTCTTCCTGTGTTCTTCCATTTTCTTTTGTTTCGTTAACCCGTATTCCTTTTCTTTTTTCCTTTTTATATCTGATGATTTGAATCAACGACATAATTGAGGAGTGGACCCAGTCAAGGATTGGTGAGCGCCGCCTCCCTCAAAAAAGGACAATCAGCTTTCGGCGCTACCGCAGCTTTCCCGTAACGGCTTCATGTAATTTGACTTTGTTGACTTCCTAGTGACGTCAGTAGTGGTCATCTTGGTGCTGCTGTGGCTTTCCCGCAATGACTTGAACCACTTTGACTTGTTGACTTTTGATGACGTCAGTAGCAGTCATCACATTCTGGACTTAGAAAAATTCAAGATCTTCAATAAGCGTTGAGTGATGTTAAGTCACTCAACGTCATCTGTCTTGACTCTCAACGCTTCTGGACTTGTGAAATTTCACTGGCTTCGTCTCAGCGGTTCTTTCTTAAAACTCTTAGCAGTTTCTACTTAATAGCTGAGACAAGCATCTGTCTCAGTGCTTTCTTCTCAGCGGTCTCAATGCTTTCTTCTTCTCAGCTGAGACTGACACCTGTCTCAACAGTTTTTATCTCAGCAATCTCAGCAGTGTCTGCGTCACAGCTAAGACTGTCTTCTATCTCAACGCTTCCTTCTTCTTTAGAAGCGTTGAGTGAACCTGGTTCACACAACGCTTCTGGACTTAGAGAAATTCCAGCTTGCTTTATCTCAGCAGTTATGCTGAGACATACTTCTCAGCTGTTTCAACTGTCTCAGTGCTTTTGCCTTAGTTAATTCTTCTGGATTTTGCACGACGAATGTAGAACTGCATTCGACGATCTGTGTGCTGAGCTCAATGAATTCTGAGACTTTCTTTATGTCCCTTAGCATGATTGGTGATGTCTCTTCAAATCCTGAGGAACATTGCAGGACACAATTCCCAACAGCACTCAATGATATTTGAGTCCACTTAACGCTCTCAATGCCTCTTGGTATTCGGCATATACACTCATTGTCTGCTATCACCGCGCAATAGCCACTATCGACGCGTGATGGTGTCCAGACACTTACTGTTAAATCGGCACTTCCTCTCACAATTAGTTGAGTATCAATCAACCCTAACCATTCAACTAATGCTTTCGGCGCATGCAGCTAGTGCACCCCGAGCCTGATCCAAGTCTCTTGACTCAGGATGCGTGTGAGGGGCCTAGCATGAAATGGGACGTTACACTCTCACTGCGTCGAGTGTGTCGAGTGCATCGAGTGCTTCGAGTGCGTCGAGTGCATCGAGTACGACGAGTGTGTTGAGTGCATCAACTATGTCGAGTGAGCTAGCTGATACTCATCAAATTCGTCGATTATACTAGCTGATACTTGTCAAGTATGACTGCTGTCTGGGGTCGATTGGAAAGTTAGATTGAGTTAAATTTCTCCAAGTAAATTTTGTCAAATATCAATACTGCTCGGCGAGTATACTCAGCTATACTCGACGATATTCGATGAAAATTACTTGGGTTATTTTTTTGTCTGTTTTTTCAAATCTCGTTTTGAGTTGAACGACAACCATACACAGTGATTTTGGAGGTCGTTGAAAGTAAGGGTTAGATTTGAAATACTCTAGAGGGGGGTGAATAAAGTATCCTGAAAAACTTAGAAAACTTTTGCTGTAAAAAAAACTTTGTCCTAAAATAAGATAATCTATCACAGGTACTAACTATCATAAGCACAACAAACCTAAGCCACACAGCCACAACAAGAACAAAACAAAAAGTGCAACCAGACAACACAGGAACTTTATAGTGGTTCCCCAACCTGGGTACATCCACTCTTCTACCACCCTAGTAGGAATCCACTCAGGTTTTTGATCAGGTGACTGCCACCAATGAGCTTTTGATCAGGTGCTCAAAAACCAATCCTCAAGTCTTTTGATCAGGTGACTTGGAACCAAGAATAACTTATGAAGGTAGTTAAGAAGCCTTTATACAGTGGGGGATGAGAGAGTGATTATGTATTCTATTTCTCAAATACAACTGAGAAGACTTTAGTGGATCTTGATTTTGACAAAGCTCCCCCTGAGATCTAGATTTGTTTAGGAAGGATGGAGCTTTGCTTCAGGGTGAGTAGGCCTTCAGTGTTTTAGCCTTGAGCAGCAGGTATCCAGGTGCTTCTTGACTGATATAATAATTGTTGTCCTTTGAAGAATCCTGGAATGAAGGTAGAAGAAGACTCTTGATTTTTGATTGATGTTCTTCTTCTTCTTCAGCTTGCTGTTCTTTATCTGGTCTAGGGTTTCTGATTTTGCTATGTTATTAGCCTGTGTATTTTGTTCTGTGTTTAGATGAGAAGGAAGAAGAAAAGCCTATTCACTATGTTGTTGTTTGTTCTACTCAAGGAAGAAAAAGAAAAATCCTTTTTATATTTCTATGTAATCTTCCTTCTGAAGTTGAATTTCTTCCTTCTGAATTTGAATTTCTTCATTCATTCAATGCTGATGGCCTGGAGAATATTTGCATTGATTGATTTCCCCAACTGTCCCATTGAAAAGCGGCAAGTAATAATCCTGATGAATATCGTAATCAATGCTTGCTTCTAACAGTAATATTCAGAGAATATTTAAGCATTGATTACTCAGTAATTATTGCAATAGAAAAGGGATAGAGGGAGGGAAATTTCCAAGTCTGGAACTTTACAGAATTTGTTGAGCAGAGAACAGAATTCGTCGATCTGTGTCCAGAGTTCGCCAAGCAGAGAAGTCAAGTTCGTCGACCATATAATAGTTATTCGTCGAGCTGAGATCCAAGATCATCGACCTAAGAACTGATAATTGCTTTCTCTAGACCCTTGTCATTCTGTGAATCAAGATCGTCGAGCTGAGAGTATAACTTCATCGACTGGAGTTCAGAATTCCATGTTTCTTGTAGTTAAGAATGTTGAAGTAACGTGTCCAGAAATCGTCGACCTCAGAACTGGGTTCGTCGACCTGAGAACTAGTTTCGTCGAGCTGAGAGCTTCTAACTGCTACTTGATAAATCTTTCCAAGACTGTGGTCTATGTTCGTCTAGCTGAGAAGGTGAGTTCGTCGACTGGAGTATGATACTGGACTTCGAATACTTAGATGTTTCTGGAATAAGATGTTGAAGTAGAATACGTAGTAATCATCGACCTAAGAACTAAGTTAGTCGACTGGAGTTAAGTGTGAAGAATTTTGGTCTTGGAATGTTGAAGTATAATCTGGAAATAGTCGACCTGAGATTCAAGTTCGTCGAGCTCAGCTTAGAGATTTTTCTCTAAGTTCGTCGAGCTGAGCACGACTATCATCGACCTGAGTTCGACGAACGTTGAACTCATTTTCTGAGTCTTTGAACTTTCTCTAAATCTTGAGTCTTTTGCAGTCTGTTGATGGCTGGTCCATGCAGTGTTGACTCTAAGGACATGGCCTATACCCTAAGACTGATACATGACCCTAGATATATATGTTGAGTCAAACATCATAGCTTAGTGAACCTAGCCCAAATCCAACTAGGGATCCAACAATCTCCCCCTATTTAGGTAAGGTCACTAATTACAGACTTACAAAATATACAAAGCAACAAAACATATATCTGACATGAAAAATTTAAATGTGCAGCAGATATATATATACAGTAAGCTTTGTTTCATAAACAAACAGTTTTATAAACAATAGAGAGATTAGAAATAGTTCAAAATGTTCATTTCTTCTTCCTGGGCTCCTTTGGCTTATCCTCCTTAGCTTTGTCACCTGGCTGAGTAAATTTGATTTCCCTGTTAGGATCAGCTGCTTGAGCTTTTGTCATTGTCATGTCAGCAGCTCCAATGATATTTAGAGAGGTAGCCCTTGGCACTACAACTTCAGGATGTAACTTCATATAATCATCAACATTGAAAAATTTGTTAGCCTTATCAAACCTGTTAAGTTCTTCCTTTCTGTACTTAGACATTGTAGTATATTCAGATGGATCCTTTCCTTCAGCTCTTGCTTTGTTGATCATGGATAGGCCAACCAATTCCTGGAATCTGGCCATCCTAGCAGTTGTATCTATCTCAGGATCTTCAAAGGGTAAAGGAGGGGAAGCAGGTCTCTTGGGGCTTTCAGCCTTTTGATGTTCAGTGAATTATTGATGTTGATGTTGTTGATGCTGCTGCTTGCAAGATGAATAATGTCTTTGCTGGCTGCTTCCTTAAGAGGAGGACCAACCCTGATGTCTTTGATAGGTTTGAAACTGGGTAGTCCTCTGAGTTGAAGAACTGGAAGCACTAGCAGCAGGTGGAGGAGGAGGAGGAGGATCCTTTCTGTATCTTTGAGGTGGCGGGGAATATCTCCTGAATTCTCCCTTTCTTTCTATTGATTTTTGGACAGCCACATCCATGCTGGCATGCCCTTATAGGTTGTGATCTTCTGGAGTATATAGTATGGAGTGTCATTTGCTGGATTTGGTTTTGGGGCAGGAGGTGGAGGAGCCTTCCTCTTCTTAGATACTTTATTTTTATTAGGCTCATCATCTGAGTACTCTTCATCATCATCCTCATCATCAGAATCTTGAGGAGTATCATATAAGGCATCAATGGCCTTTAGTACTGATTTATCAATGGGCTTTTCAGCCTGAATAGGAGCTGGAGAAGGAGCTGGAGGAGGAGAACTGTATGGAGCTGGAGCTGAAACAGAAGGGCTATACATAACAGTGCTGTCAGCCACTGTTTTAGTTTCTTCTTCTATATCTGCCATGATCAGTGCATCAAGATCAGGTATGGGTGAATCATCCATAACAAAAACTGGAGCAGGAGGAGATGAGATAATGGGGGAAACCGCACTGGGAGGAGATGGAATAGCTGGAACCTCTATAGCTGGAGCCTCTGTTGTAACAAAACTAGTCTTTAGTTACTTGGCAACCTTGGGGCTAATAGGAGAGGCGTATGGGACTATAGCCAAAGATGGCTTGATGCTGTACTCTGGAAGGTTATTAAAATAAGCTGTATCAAAACTACTCAATAAATTTAAAAATCAACTATGGGATTTATAATAAAATCACCAGCAGTTGTTATTTCCTCTAGGACATGCTCATCTATTTCCATAACAGATTCAATAAAATGAATTAAATCAAATAAATCTTGATCAGCATCTACATCTGCTTTTTTGGTGTGTCTACTACTGCATCTACTGCTACTGTTGTTACTACTACTTCTGTTACTACTACTGCTGTTACTTCTACTGCTATTTCTGCTGCTGCTTCTTCATTGAGTATCTCCCGCTGCCTGGTTTCAGTGTACACTGGAGCCAGGCCCCTAACTGAAGAGGGAGGAGTAGAAAGAGCAGATATCTGAGCAGCAAGAGAAGATATGGAGGTAGCAAGAGGTGAAATAGCCTCTGCTATAATTGTTTTGAGGAGGGGAGTAAGAAGTGCAATGAGATATGGAATAATGGAGGGGTCCAATGGCAGAGAGGCAGAGGGTGTTTTAGTAGAAACAGAAGGAGGGATGGAAGATGCTGGTGGAGGAGCGGGTAGAGAATCTATCATTGGAACATCTTGGATAGAAGAAGTGTGAGGAGGGGAAGTAAGTAGCTTAAAGGAAGGGAGGGAGGAGATATTGGAGGGAGGAATGACAGCCAAATGGGGTGGTATTGGAGAGGAGGGTGGTGATGGATCTGGTGTATCATGATGGGAGGGTGGTGAGTTTGGAAAGTGAGTGGGGGATAGATGTACTGGGGATGAGGGAGGTGTAGGAGGGTGAATGGTGGTTTGAACTGTGGAGGGGAGATATTGTACCATATGAGGTTGAGGTGGGATGGTTGGAGGTGAGGGAGGTGGAGGGAGATCTTCAGCGGGATGAGGAGTGGCTGGAGAAGCCCTGGTACTCTCAGAAGGCTTGGTCGATGAGGAGGAAGCCTTGAAGGGCTTGGTGATGCTCCTCTCCCACCTGCCAAATTGGGCACATGTGAGCCTCTTGGAGGAATTGATGAATATGGTCGGTGAGACCAGTGATTCAGAAAATTTCTCCTTCAGGAAGATTCCCAAAATTCTTCCAAAACAGACCTCCTTTTTATTGTTTTTCTTCTTAATCAGCTGAAATAGAATCTGAGCCCAGTTCACCTTCTTCTTGTTTACCACAGTACACATTACCAGGAATTGGTGCCTGGTTATATAATCATGTGCAGTGTGTTTGCCCAGTAACACTTTCTCCACAATGTCTGCTAGAAATTTGAACTCGGCAGACATGTGTTTCTTCAGCAATTTATTTGGGGTTTCTCCAATATAACCAATCATACTCAGTATCACATCAAATTCCTCAGTATCAATTTCTAACACTTCTTCATCATTAATTAATCCAAAAATTTCTGTTAGAATGGAGGGAGTAAGTGGAACAGCATTACCAGAGATTGTGCCAATCATAAAGTTCTCATCTGTGGTGGAAGAAGTATAGACCCACTCTCTGATCTCAGCGCCAGATATCTTGATCCTTGGGGACGGCAGATTCTTCAACTGCTGTTCTTCAAGGAGTTGCAGGATGTCCAGAAAGATAGGGTATGAATGTTGGAGGAATCAAAATTGACATCAAACCCAGTGTCGAATTTCATTTCTGTGAGGCTGTCTGCTGGAATCGCCATTAGTTCACCTTCAAGAGAAAAATGAAGATCAAATTCAAGGGAACTAAAAGCGCGGGATGGAGGTCAATGAAAACATAGATATAAGATTTTCCAGAATATGAATCGACAAACTCCGTTCCACGAAAAATAAATAATTCTTCGATTTGAGATCGACGAAATAATTTTTAGTTAAATAATTCGTCGAGCTCAGTTTGAAGATTTGAAAACATTTCTTCGAGTTCCGTTCGACGAAAGTTTTTTGAAGCAGATTCGTCGTTCTCCGATCGACGAAAATGACTTCACTCACAGAGATTTGTCGACCTCCATTCGACGAATATCTCAAGAACTTTTCCCAGTTCGTCGAACTCCATTCGACGAACATTGAAGAATTCGTCGAGTGCAGACAGAAGTTAAATAAAAGCTTCTTCATTGATTATGCCCAGCTGATTTATAAAGAACAAGTGATTCCTTTCATCCAAGGGTTTGGTGAAAATATCAGCTCTTTGTAAATCATTGTAGATATAGACAAGTTTGATTTTGTTTTTGTCTACACACACTCTAATGAAATGATATCTAATGTCTATATGCTTAGTCCTACTATGATGGACTGGATTCTGTACTATGGATATAACACTTGTGTTATCACATAGTAGAGTTGAATTATTTAAGTTGAAACCATAGTACAGGAGTTGATTCTGAATCCACAACATCTGTGAACAGCAACTACCAGCTGCTATATATTCTGCTTCAACTGTTGATGTAGACATAGATGATTGTTTCTTACAGAACCAAGACACGAGTCTCATACCTAGGAACTGACAAGTTCCTGAGGTACTTTTCCTGTCAACCTTGCATCCAGCTTAGTCAACATCTGAATATCCAGTTAAATCAAATTCTGACACTGTAGGATACCAAAGGCTTAGACTAGGACAACTCTTTATATATATGAAAATTCTTTTTAGAAAAATTAGGTGAGATTCTTTAGGGTTCACTTCGAACCTAGCACAAAGGCATGTGGCAAACAGTATATCAGGTCTGCTAGCTGTAAGATATAATAGGGACCCAACAATATCCCTATAACTTCTGGTCAACAGGTTTCCCATGTGGATCAGAATCTATTACAGCATTAGTAGCCATAGGTCTTTTCTTTGCTGAGGCATCAGCCATCCCAAACTTCTTAAGAAGCTATTTAGCATACTTAGCCAGGAAGATGAAGATGTCATCAGGTAGTTGCTTCACTTGGAGACCAAGGAAGTAGGAGAGCTCACCCATACTACTCATCTCAAACTTAGAATGCATGAGATCAGAAAACCTCTTGCATAGTTTAGAGTGAGTAGAGCCAAATATGATGTCATCCACATAAATTTATACTAACAAGATTTTATCCTTATGGTGCCTAGTGAATAATGTTTTATCTACTATGCCTCTTGTGAATTCATGCTCTATCAAAAAGCTAGCTAAGGTCTCATACCAAGCTCTTTGAGCTTACTTTAGACCATAGAGGGCTTTATGCAATCTAAATACATAAGAAGGATGGGTTGGAGAGACAAAACCTGGAGGTTGTTCAACATAAATCTCTTCTTTTAGTACTCCATTTAGAAAGGCACTTTTCACATCCATCTGTTAGACTATAAACTTCTTGTATGCAGCATAGGCAAGAAAGATTCTAATTATTTCTAACCTTGTAACTGGTGCAAAGTTTTGATCATAGTTTATGCCTTCTTCTTACCTATATCCTTGAGCAACAAGCCTAGCCTTATTCCTCACAATTGTAACTTGGGCATCTAGTTTGTTTCTATATACCCATTTGGTTCCAATGACTGGGTAGTCTTTGGGTCTTGGAACCAAATCCCAAACTCTACATCTCTCAAATTGGTTTAGTTCCTCCTGTATTGCAATGATCCAGTGGGGATCTAGCTCAGCATCTTTTATGGATTGAGGTTCAACTTGAGAGAGAAAATAGGCATGCATCACATCTTGGTTGAGTTGATGCCTTGTCTGTACACCTACTGTTTTGTCTCCAATCACTTGGGATCTAGGGTGATCCCTTAGTGTGACAAGATCAGTGGGTGGAGTTTGTTCATCAGCAACATTTGGATTTAATTCCTCTTGTGAAACTATATTTGTTGTTGAATGAGGTTCAGCCTCTTCCAAGGATTCATCTTCACTATCTTCAACAACTTGTGGAGGAGAGGGTGATGTAGCTTCTTGTGGAAGGTTTAATTCACTCATTTTCTCACACAAGTGAGGTACTTGCAAAGTTTTACTGGTAGAAATCTCTTTCTCCTTATAAGACATGCTAGTTTCATCAAAAGTAACATGTATAGATTCCTCCATTTTTAAGATGATTTATTAAACACCCTATAAGCTTTGCTTACTTGGGAATATCCTAGAAAGATTCCCTCTTCAGCCTTAGCTTCAAACTTTTTAATATATTTCTTATTATTATTATATATATAGCATACACATCCAAATACCTTAAAATAAGTGATTTTAGGTTTCTTCCCTTTAAGTAATTCATAGGGAGTCATATTATTTAGTCTATGTATCAGGCTTCTGTTCAGTACATAATTTACTCTACTTATAGTCTCTGTCCAAAAGGATAGTGGCATATAAGCATCTACAAGTAATGTGCCTGCAGCTTCAATCAGGGTTCTATTCTTCCTTTCAGCTACCCCATTTTGTTGGGGAGTTCTAGGAGCTGAAAAGCAGTGTCTGATACCTTCCTTCTCACAGAACTCATGCATAAGAAAAGACTCAAACTATGTACCATGATCACTTCTGATCAATGCAACATGAGTAGAGTACTTAGATCTCAGAAAGAACACACAAGTGAATCTTGAGAAGTCATCTACAATGACTAAAGTATAGGATTTCCCACCTAGGCTTTGTAAAGCAATAGGTATGTGTAGCATGTACAAAATCCTGGGTGAATCACTTTTATTAATTGATTTAAAACTAGATTTAGTTTGCTTGCCTAGTTGACAAGCTCTGCAAAGACCTTCCTTCTTGTACGGACAAGAAGGTAAACCTCTTACAAGACTGTCTTTAGATAGCCTAGCAATATTTTTCATGTTTACATGTCCTAGTCTTTTATTCCATAATTTATTTTGAGTGCAATCAATATTAAGCAGACAAATATCTGAATTGGCGGAAAGAAAATCAACTAAGTATATGTTTCTTTGTCTATTTCCAATTAAAACTTTTTGTTTTCTTTATTAGAAATAATACAGGATGTAGAGTTAAAGTGTACTTGATAACCTTCATCACATAATTGGCTGATAGAGATGAGTTTATGCTTGAGTCCTTTTACATAAGTCACCTTCTTGAATGTAGCTGCTCCAATCCTTACTTCTCCATAGCCTTCAGACTGGCCACACTTTGAATCACCAAAGATGACCTTTGGTCCCAGTTTGCACTTGTAATTATATAAGTTGTCCTTGCTGCCAATAATGTGCTTGGAGCATCCACTGTCCAGATACCATAGTTGATTTACAACTGGACAGCTCTTCACCTACAGAGAAAATAATTTATTGTTCTTGACCCAGGTTCCCTTGGGTCCTTTGTATTGCTGATAGGAAAAACTGGATATCACAGAGAATTCAGGTTGTGAATTATATCCTAAGGGGTGATATCTTCTAGGTGGAATTATCCAATCAATAAGTGGATTAAAGTGTTTCTTAGTTTGATTAGGGTTGCTGTTATAGTTATATTTTTTATTAAGTCTGACTGGGTTCGACGAAATGTTGTGAGTTCGTCGACCAGAGTTCGATGAAATGGGATGAGATCGTCGATCTCTGCTTAGAGAATGAACATAGTCATTTTTTGTGCCCCAAGTTCGTCGACCTCTGCTCGACGAACCATACACAGTTTATCGATCGCAGTAAGACGAATGAATATTATATAGATTTACGTTTAGAGTTCGTTGACTTGAGTTCGACGAACTTGCAACATTTCGTCGATCTGAGTTTGACAAAATCTGCTGAACTTTGTTTTTGTCTAAGGTTTTCTGATTTTGATTTTTCTTGTTTTTATGTATGATTTCAGTTTGATTGTTGTTCATTACTTCTTTATTCTTATCTGACACAAATTTAATGGGGGTTGATAATATGTTCTTCTTAAGAATGAGGGGTAAACTTGATTATGCACCCAAGCCCAGCTTGCCATTTAGTCTGGCATTGACTGTGCTTATGATGTCTATCAGCTTAAGGCTTCTCCCATTGAGAGATTCGTCAAGTTGTTTGGCCTCACATAGCTCTATTTTTAAAGCAATGATTTGTTCATTAGCTAGTGTAAGTTCATCTTTCAGCTTAGTGTTTTCAGAAATTATATTTTCTTGATTAGATAGTCTTTCCCTAAGTGTTTTGATTTCCTATTTAGAGTTTATTAAATCAATACACATGGTTTTAAATTCAAATTTGAAAGAATCAGAATTATAATCAAAAGGTAAAAGTGCCTGATCAGCTTTTGTTTCTGAAGCTTCCTCATTTTCAGATTATTCTTCATCTAATTGACTTCTGGAGGCATCTATGGCCATGAGGCATACTTCCTTGGCCCTTGCCTCTTCTTTATCTTCACTAGAGCTGGAAGATGTGGATTCATCCTCAGTTTCACTCCAGGATTCAGCTACAAAGCCTTTCTCCTTCTTCTTGTATTTGTTGGAGGAAGTTCTTGAACTTTGTTGTCTTCTTGCATCCTTCTCTCTTCTTTTTTCTTTCTTTTGATTCTTTGGACACTCTGAGATGAAGTGTCCAGGTTTCTTGCAGCCAAAACACACTACATCTTTAATAGGGGTTTTGTCATACCTTGTCTTGTCATCCTGCCTGGATGACCTCTTCGAAAAGTCTTTCCTTGTCATTTTATAGAATCTTTTGGCAAGCAGACTAATTAACGCTTCATTCACCGTTGAAGTTTCTATCTCTTCAGCAGCCTTGAATGTCAGGTTTTGTTCCTTCCTGCCTGGTGGAGGTGTCCTTTGCTCTGCTGCTTCTCTGGATTTAATGAGTTGCTCATAGGACTTGAGCATTCCCAAAAGAGATTCAGTGGAAGTCTCATTTAAGCTTCTGGCTTCCTTGATTCGCCAGATCCTTGAATCCCATGAGCTTGGGAAGCACATAAGGATTTTATCATTCACTTCAGTCAGGGTGATGTCCTTATCCAAATTCTTCAGCTCATAGATTATTGAGCTCAGCCTGTTGTACATGTCTGTTACAGATTCTGCATCATCCTTCTTGAAGTTCTTATATTGTGATATAAGATTGGATCTAATGTCTTTTCTTTCATCAGCAGATCCAGCCAACATTTGATTAAGGAAATCCCAAATGGCCTTGGCTGATGTGCATTTAGCCACCTTCTGGAAGATGTAATCTAACATTATTTCGGCCAGAATGTTCATGGCCTTGGCATCAGCAACTTTAGCTTTCTTCTGGGCTTCAGTCCACTTAGGTGGTGGAACTGCATTGGTTCTTGAAGCTGAAGTAGATGTAGAGGCAGTAACTTGAGGAGGACCTGTCAAGATGGAATTGTAGATATCCTCGTCAATAGAATTCATATATAATTTTATTCTTACCTTCCAGATGGCAAACCTATCTAGGTTTCACACTGGAGGTCTGATGCTTGCATAGTCTTTGTTCTATGTCATGCTATGAATATGAACTTAATAAAAGTAAATGTCAGATCTAACACAAGATCTTTTGGTTCAAGGGGTTAACTTGTACAACCAAAGGAAACTTGCTCTGATACCAATTGAAAGTAAGGGTTAGATCTGAAATACTCTAGAGGGGGGGGGGGGTGAATAGGGTATCCTGAAAAACTTAGAAAACTTTTGTTGTAAAAAAACTTAGTCCTAAAATAAGATAATCTATCACAGGTACTAACTATCACAACCACAGCAAACCTAAGCCACACAGCCACAGCAAGAACAAAAGAAAAAGTGCAACCAGACAACACAAGAATTTTATAGTGGTTCCCCAACCTGGGTACATCCACTCTTTTACAACCCTGGTAGGAATCCACTCAGGTTTTTGATCAGGTGACTGCCACCAATGAGCTTTTGATCAGATGCTCAAAAACCAATCCTCAAGTCTTTTGATCAGGTGACTTGCAACCAGGAATAACTTTTGAAGGGAGTTAAGATCCCTTTATACAGTGTGGGATGAGAGAGTGATTATGTCTTCTCTTTCTCAAATACAACTGAGAAGACTTTATTGGATCTTGATTTTGACAAAGCTCCCCCTGAGATCTAAATTTCTTCAGGAAGGATGGAGCTTTTCTTCAGGGTGAGTAGGACTTGATCAGCAGTTATCCAGGTGCTTCTTGACTGATATTGTAATTGTTGTCCTTTGAAGAATCCTGGGATGAAGACAGAAGAAGACTCTTGATTTTTTATTGATGTTCTTCTTCTTCAGCTTGCTGTTCTTTCTCTGGTCTAGGGCTTCTGATTTTCCTGTGTTATTGGCCTGTGTATTTTGTTCTGTGTTCAGACGAGAAGGAAGAAGAAAAACCTATTCACTGTGTTGTTGTCTGTTCTACTCAAGGAAGAAAAAGAAAAATCATTTTTATATTTCTGAATTTGAATTTCTTCCTTCTAAATTTTAATTTCTTCCTTCATTCAATGTTGACGGCCTAGAGAATATTTGCATTGATTGATTTCCCCAACTGTCCCAATGAAAAGCGGCAAGTAATAATCCTAATGAAGACCGTAATCAATGCTTTCTTCTAACGGTAATATTTAGAGAATACTTAAGCATTGATTACTCAGGAATTATTGCAATAGAAAAGGGACAGAGGGAGGGAAATTTCCAAGTCTGGAACTTTACAGAATTCGTTGAGCAGAGAACAGAATTCGTCGATCAGTGTCCAGAGTTCGTCGAGCTGAGAAGTCAAGTTCGTCGACCAAATAATAGTTGTTCGTCGAGCTGAGATCCAAGATCATTGACCTAAGAACTGATAACTTCTTTCTCTAGACCCTTGCCAATTCTGTGCATCAATGATCGTCGAGCTGAGTGTATAACTTCATCGACTGGAGTTCAGAATTACATATTTCTTGGACTTAATAATGTTGAAGTAACACATCCAGAAATCATCGACCTCAGAACTGGGTTTGTTGACCTGAGAACTAGTTTCGTCAATCTGAGAGCTTCTAACTGCTACTTGGTAAATCTTTCCAAGACTGTGGTCTAGGTTCATCGAGCTGAGAAGGTGAGTTCGTCGACTGGAGTATGATACTGCACTTCGAATACTTAGATGTTTCTGGAATAAGATGTTGAAGTAGAATACCCAGTAATCGTCGACCTAAGAACTAAGTTCGTCGATTGGAGATAAGTGTGAAGAATTTTGGTCATGGAATGTTGAAGTATACTCTGGAAATCGTCGACCTGAGATTCAAGTTCGTCGAGCTCAGCTTAGAGAATTTTCTCTAAGTTCGTCGAGCTGAGCACGACTATCATCCACCTGAGTTCGACGAACGTCAAACTCATTTTCTGAGTCTTTGAACTTTCTCTAAGTCTTGAGTCTTTTGCTGTCTGTTGATAGCTGGTCCATGTAGTGTTGACTCTAAGGACATGGCCTATACTATAAGACTCATACATGACCCTAGCTATACATGTTGGGTAAAACATCCTAGCTTAGTGAACTTCGCCCAAATTCAACTAGGGATCCAACAGTCGTGTTTTGGAAGTTCTTTTATAACCATTACTTAGGAGTTTTTCTATGAATACCTAGGTGGATTTTTCCTCAACCCTCATCATGCTATCATACTCAAATTTCAGATCGAGAAAGTTTCCGAAATCGTAACAGTCGGCCCCCGTATAGATTTGCAATTTGAACTTCGAATTCTATGGGGAATACCGCCTCACATCCATGGGAGAGCTTGAAAGGGGTCTTTCCTGTGGCCGTGTTGGGGGTGGTCCTCAGGGCCCAGAGAATCGCGGGAAGTTGCTCCACCCATCTCCCTTTGAGATTCTCTACTTTCTTCTTTAGGAGGTTTAAAATAATTTTATTCGCAGCTTCCACCTACTCGTTGCTCCTAGGATGGTGAACCGAGGCAAACCTGAGGTCAATCCCGAGCTGCCTGCAGAAGCTAATGAATTTTGCGCTGGCGAACTGGGGCCCGTTGTACGTGACAATGGCCTGGGGCAGACCGTGGCGGCAGATGATCTCCAACCAAACAAAGTTCCTGATGACCTTGGAAGTCACCTTGGCCAGTGTTTTCACCTCCAACCACTTAGATAAATAATCAATCATTACCAACAGGAACCTTCTATACCCACTAACATGGGGGAACGGTCTAACCACATCCATCCCCAAAATTAGAAAGGGCCAAGAAGCTGTGATGCCCTTGAGGCGCTGGGGCAGCTATAGCTGGATGGGGAAAACAGTTGGCACTTGTGACATCTTCTCGCGAACTCTGCAGCATCGCGGCCCAGGGTGGGCCAGAAATACCCTTGTCTGACGATACTTCCTTCCAGGGTCCGACTCCCGGAGTGATTTCCACATTCCCCGGAGTGAACTTCTTCCAAGATTCTTTGTACTTCCCCCTCGGCCATGCAACGAGCCAGCATTTCCGAGAGAGTCTTCCTATATAGCTGCCCGTCCCGGAGGAGATAGTATGTCGATTTATACCTGAGCTTGTTCCTATCTAGCCCCTCTGGATACATTCCCGTGGAGAGGAAATTCGTGACCGAGTCCATCCACGAGGGGCGTTGATCTATCTCCATCATCTCTCCTTCTTCGATGGAAGGGCGGAATAGATTGGTGATGGTACCCCCCACCCGGGGAACATGTTTTGCTAGCTGATTGACCTGCTCATTTTCCTCCCGCGGCACGTGTCGAATGGAAAAAGTTTTGAATGTGTCGACGACGCCCTTTACTTTGGATATGTATAGCCGTAGGGTAGGCTCTCTTGCCTCAAACTCCCCATTGATCTGGGAAGCTACAACCATTGAGTCAGTGAGGACCTCCACGTCCAACACGCCTAGTTCCTTGGCCAGGCACAACCCTGCTATCACGGTCTCATACTCGGCCTGGTTGTTGGTGATGGGGAATTGCAACAACACCGTTTGCTCGATTCTATTTCCCTGGGGGCTCTCCATGATCACCCCCACCCCTAGGGAATGCTTCCCTGAAGCGCCATCTACCTTCACCTTCCATGGAGTCGGATGAGTGAGCTCTTCCTCCACCACCTTGATTACATAATCAGCCAAAACGTCGGCCATCACTTGAGCCTTGATCGAGAGGCAGGGGACAAAGGAGATGTCGAACTCGCTCAGTTCTACCGACCACTTGGCCAACTTGACTGAGTGCTCCATGTAACGCCCCGAAAATTGTATTTAAGTCGGCGCGAAAAAGGGATTTTTGGTGCCTGTATAGGGGTACACAGCCTAGGACACGGGTGTGTCCAAGGCCGTGTCTGGCTGGTGTTTTTGGGCATTTTCATCCCGAGAAGGACACGGCTAGAAACACGGCTAAGTGACACGGGCATGTCATTTGACATGGGCGTGTGCCTACCCGTGTCCCAACCCGTGTTCTTTTGGGTCGTGTCCGTTGCCGTGGCGGTTATACGTGACACGCCCCCGGACACGGGCGTGTCAAGGAACCCGACACGGGCGTGTCAGGTGAGACACGGGAGTGTATTTGCCCGTGTGTCTTTTCTCCGTTCGATGATCGTGCCTGGATCTAGGTACACGGCCTGGGACACGGCCGTGTGCCAACCCGTGTTCGGCCCAGGTCTCGAGATTTTTGAATGGATCTGAGCCGTTCATTTTCTTTAATTAAGATCCAACGGCCCAGATGGTTTCCTGCTCTGTTAAGGCCGGGAATAGGGGAGTTCTCTCTCAAGGTGTTGGAAAGAGGAGGAAGAAGGACGGGATTCCGGTCGCCGGCGGAGCATCGGAGCACCGTTTCGAAATCTGAGAGCGGATATGTGGAGGAAAGTTCGTTGCGAAGATTTCCATCCGTGTAGTTTTTCCATGGCGCCAAAGCGGACTACAAGGGTAACGATTCTCTACTTGAGCATGTGAAACTCTTTCTTTCTGCATAGGGAATCCCTCTCCCGCGAGTGTGCGGTGAGTGCGTGGTGTTCATTGGGGTTGATGTGAATAGTCCCCCTTGTGTTGCATATAGAGTCCGGAGTCATAAGTACGGGCATAGTCATTGTGTGTGAAGCCTACCCAGACGTGTATTATCTAGATCGGTGATGTTGCATTTGATATGTTTTGCCGGAGAAGACTCCGTGCTTTGGGTTTTTCGGGTTTCTATGCGGTAGATTGCAGCAGGGATCCTTTGAGGTTAGCTTCAAGGCGCACCCAGAAAACTGAGCGGAAACGTGTTCTGCTAACTTGGCGTTCTGGGAACCAGCCTTGATCATAACTGGATTATGAGATTGTTTGGAAAATTTTGGGATCCGAGAGAAGCTTGGCCCGCGCGTAGGACTTAAATTGCATATGCGGCGTGAGTAACGGGCAAGTTGAATTGGACCTAGGCTATGTGGTTCGGTGCGAGAGACCCGAAAATGGGGACTGGCCGTTGGCATAGTCGGGAGCCTTAGACGGTGGTCAGAAAGTCTATATGCTCACATGTTGTTGCCATCCTGGGGGTGGTGGTGAAGACGCTGATTGGTCAGGATTCACCGTTAATGTGCCCTGAGTGCACAGGGTGTTTGGCCGTGCGAGCCTACACCTGTGACATAGTATAGTTGCGCTTTATTATTTTATTGGGCTAATGATATGCAGGGAAAGAGCACCGCCGTCCCGAGTTAGGGGCGGGGTCGTTATAAGTTGGTCGGCTTTTGGCTGACCGTTGCTTTGTTTGCCACTGTGCGGTGGAATGTACTTGCAGGTGCTGCAGAGCGGAGTACCAAATAGCGGGCTGGAGCCCATGTTGCTGTGCTGGCCCTAGAAGGCCAAAGCGAATAGTTGTTTTTATTTTTATCATGTGTGGCCGCCCTGCGAGCCGATGTATGTAAGACATGTTTTTATTAAGTGAACATTTGTAAGGCCATAAGGCCATGTACCCTTTTTCGTGTATTTGGGGTTTCATTCCTGTTGTGTGGATGTGGACATTCTTGGATATGGATTTAAGACTTGGGTTCTTTCAACTTTAAAAGCTTCCGCTAGAATTCTCTGTGTAGGACGTGTAGTCTTAATTGGATAGTTTGAATATTCTTATGTAACCCTTCCGACTGTCTGTGGTATATGGCGTCGGGTTCCAGCTGGACCTTTTGTTATATGCCATGCGACGGATGGGGGTGTTACAATTTGGTATCAGACTTCTGGTTATGGTCAGGCTTAAATGAATTCTTGGGCGAATTCTTTTAAGGGTGGTGAGCACATGTGTCTGTCATCGTTATAACATTAAAAAGAACCCATGAATGTCCACTTAGGAATTCAAAATACTCGTGTTTGAGGAACCTGCGCGTTCCTATAATTGCTTTTTGCAATTTTGTATGGTCACTTATTGGTGTTTTGTACGACTATAGGTGACCGAGAGTGGCGCAGAGCCGACAGAACATCTGATTTCTAAGGATTATAGTGCACCCAGTGGCATACTTGAGACCCCTCCTTCATTTGAAACCGTAAGAAGGATCGTTGAAGTGGTTCTCGCTATGACTAGTGCACAGCAGGGAAGCAATGTGCAACCTTTTGTCCCCGAGATGACTTCAATGCCGGGTGGTGTGTTGGATCAAATGACAGTTAGAAGGCCATCAGGTCAGCCGTTGAACATGTGCTTGGTGCAGGGTACGCACTCGGTTGATGAGTATTTGCAGGCATTTCTTTTGATAAGCCGCTACCCATGCTTTAAGTTGTAGAGCGAGCGGTCGATAGTTGATAGATTCTATAGTGGTCTGCGTGACGAACTGCGAATTCTACTTCTAGGACCAAAACTAATGGGATTCCGAGCCTTGGTGGAGTCGGCTAGATCTTTGGAAGTGGATATGGGAAAAATTCACCAGATACCAGTGGGTAGGGTATCGAACTCTGCAAGTCCTATGAGGGGTGCATCTCACAGAACGCTGAAGAAGAAGGTGACATCATCGACTAGCAAGATTACTTACAACTGTCATACTTGTGGCAAGAAAGGGCACTTTTTCCAAGTTTGTTGAGATGGTGCTCAGAAGACTAAGGAATCTACGTCAGGAGCGGTTGAGGATTCTAGTGCCAAGAAAATAGGGTTCAAAATATCGGCTACCTCAAAGTCTGGATATCGTAGGTGGTATAAGAAGGCTAGGACGTCGGGTCCAGCCCCCCATTTTGGTTCTTCAAGGGAAACTACAGCCCGAACCTCGGGTGCTTGTTATAACTGCGAGAAGACTGGGCATTTTGCACGTGAGTGTTGGAGCGGACGTGCAAAGTCCGAGAGGAAGTCTGAAGTGTACAGCCGGGGCCAGTAGGAGGCCAAGAAGCTCGCTTTCGTGGTGGCAGGTACGGTTTAAAGTTATAGCAGTTAACTGTAAATACATGTCGTCCTTGTGCATGTTAGGTTAGAACTATTTGTGTTGAGATTTGTCCTGACTTTCATTTATTTGGCAAGAGCACCGTTCGTTTAGGGGGCTTCGTGTCCCTGTTTACCCAAAGGAATTGTATTGCGTGTCGGAGTACATCTTCCGATGGCGAAAGACATAATGGATGTGTTGTTGACTAGTAGTGCTCAATGCTCGCTGATAGAATATGTTGTAGTTAGTTTTGAGTTGGACGCGGTCTTTGGTGTGGACTGGCTCTCGGAGCAGCAAGTATGCATTGGTTGTAATTGCTTGGAGGTCAGTTGGGAGCTAGTCGTGAGATGGCATTTGGGTGCGTGTAAGGGGTTGGGAAAGACATAGACGTCTACCCCTCTGGGGATCAAGGCAGTTCGGTCTGGGGCAGAGCTGTTTGTCACATTAGTGCAGACTTCGACGCCTAAACCAAGTCTGGACAACATTCCAGTTGTGTCCGAGTATCCTGATGTGTTCCTAGATGATCTCCCAGTAGCCCCTCCTCAGCGGGAGATAGACTTTACTATAGAGCTGGTATCGGGTGCCAAACCGGTGTCACGCTCCCCCTATCGGATAGCGCCAAGAGAGATGGCAGAGTTGAAGATGCAACTTCAAGAGTTTCTAGAGCAAGGTTTTGTGCGTACAAGTTCGTCGCCTTGGAGCGCACCAGTTCTCTTTGTTAAGAAGAAAGATGGGAGCTTGCGGCTTTATATCGACTACCGGGAATTAAACAAGATTACGGAAAATAATAAGTATCTGATTCCTAGGATTGATGATCTATTTGATCAGTTGGTTGGGTCAACAGTATATTCGAAGTTAGATCTGAAGTCCGGTTACTATCAATTGAGGATAAGGGAAAGCGACATCCCAAAGACAGCATTCAGTACACGGTTTGGGGATTACGAGTTCACGGTCATGCCGTTTGGATTGACCAATGTGCCATCCGTGTTTATGGATCTGATGAATAGGACATTCAGAGTGTACTTGGATCAGTTCGTGATAGTATTTATCGATGATATCCTGGTGTACTCGCTGTGCGAGGAGAATCACTACAATCATCTACACATGGTGTTGGAGACATTGAGGAGGAATCAGTTGTATGCTAAGTTCTCCAAGTGTGAATTCTGGTTATCCTCGATAGCATTCCTTGGTCATGTTGTCAGTGGAGAAGGGATAGCTGTGGATCCGGCGAAGATAGTGGCGATACGAGAGTGGCCTGCTTTGACTACAGTGGCAGAGGTCCGGAGTTTTCTGGGGCTTGCTGGCTACTACAGGCGCTTCGTAGAGAACTTCTCGCGGATAGCGCTACCACTCACGACGTTGACTAGGAAGGATCAGAAGTTTGTGTGGTCTCCGGAGTGCGAACAGGTTTTTGAGGAGTTGAAGAGACGGTTGACTACAGCGCCTATTTTTTGTTTGCCAAGTGGAACCGAAGGGTTCGAGATCTATAGTGATGCTTCGGGTAGTGGTTTGGGCTGTGTTCTGCTACAGCATGGGAGAGTGATAGCCTATGGTTCACGACAACTGAAGGTTCATGTGAGGAATTATCCGGTTCACGACTTAGAGTTAGCGACCGTGATATTTGCTCTAAAGCTTTGGAGGCACTACCTGTACGGTGTGAAGGTCGATATTTTCACCGATCATAAGAGATTGAAGTACCTGTTGGACCAAAAGGACCTGAACATGAGGCAGCGGAGGTGGATTGAGTTCTTAGGGGACTACACCTTCAAGATACATTATGTGCCTGGGAAGGGAAATGCAGTGGAGGATGCGTTGAGTTGTAGGACTCCGGCACAGGCCAACTGGTTATCGGTTCATGATGAGATATTGGTTCATGAGTTGGAGGATTTGGAGATATCTTGCATCGACAAGCAATCTAGTGCTGAGGCGAAACTGTTTTGGACAGAGGTGCATTGTGACCTAGCTGATAGAGTTCGGCGGGCTTTGGTTCAGGATAACAACGTGAAGCAGATCTTGGATGAGTCGTTGGATGGGTCAAATTCCCAGTTTGCTGTTGAAGATGGTTTGGTAAGGAATGACGGTTGCCTATGCATTCCTAGTGCGGATAATCTTCGGGAGGAGTTGATGTATGAGGCGCATCATACCAAGTACTCGTTCCACCCGGGAAGCACAAAGATGTATAGAGACATGAAGAGATTATTCTGGTGGCCAGGATTGAAGAAAGATGTAGCACTTTATGTGGCCAAGTGTCATACTTGTGAATTGGTGAATGCGGAATGCCAGAAGACCGGAGGTTTCTTGAACTCCCTCCCTATCCCAGAATGGAAATTTGACGACATATCTATAGATTTTGTGCACGGTTTGCCGAAGTCGCAGAAGGGAAACGATGCCATCTGGGTAGTCGTAGATAGGTTGACAAAGGTGTCGTACTTTATTCCGAACAGGAAGGAAGATCCAGTGGAAAAGTTAGCCAAACTCTACGTGGATAATATTGTGCGATTGCATGGTGTGCCCCGCAGTATTGTTAGTGACCGAGATGGACGCTTTTCGTCGAAGGATTGGAGGTTGGTGCATAGTATGTTGGGAACTAAGCTGAGTTTCAGCACAACCTTTCATCCACAGACGGATGATCACACCGAGAGTGTCAACAGGACTATGGAGGACATGCTTCGCATGTGCGTCCTAGATTTTGGAAAGCATTGGGAGGATCACCTATATATGGTGGAGTTTGCGTACAACAACAGCTTTCAGGCGAGTATTGGAATGGCACCTTTTGAAGCCTTGTACGGGAGGAAGTGTCGTACGCCGTTGTCTTGGTTGGAGGCAGGCAAATCGAAGTTGTACAAACGTCAAGTGGTGGAAGATGCCACTTCAATGATACGGACAATTCAAGAAAGGTTGAAGATCGCTCAGGACAGGCAGGGAAAGTATTATAATGTCAAGCATACGAACGTGGAGTTCAATGTTGGCGACATGGTGTATCTAAAAATCAAGCCATTCAAGGGTGTATCGCGGGTTCGACGCTTGAAGAAGTTGAGTTCGAGATACCTTGGGCCTTTTGAAATCCTGGAGCGTGTTGGAGAGGCGGCGTATACATTAAAGCTGTCGGCGGAATTGAGTGGGATGCATGACATGTTCCACGTATCAGTGTTGCGAAAGACGGTGCAAGAGCCTTCGCAGATCATTGCGGATAATCAAGTACCAGTTGATTAAGAGTTGACCACAAGGGTCAAGCCAGTACATATTGAAGATGTTACAGTGAAGCGACTCCGCAACAAGGATATCCGTATGTTTAAAGTCCGATGAGATAATTTCGGACGTGAGGAGCTTTCTTGGGAGCAAGAGCAAGCTATGTTGGAGGAATACCACGAGTTATTCCACTCAGGTATTATTTAGATTTGTGTACCTTTACTTAATTTCGGGATGAAATTCCTTAATTTGGGGAGATTTGTAACACCCCGAAAATTGTATTTGAGTCGGTCGCGAAAAAGGGAATTTTTGGTGCCTGTATAGGGGTACACGGCCTAGGACACGGGCGTATCCAAGGCCGTGTCTGGCTGGTGTTTTTGGCCGTTTTCATCCCGAGAAGGACACGGCTAAGTGACACGGGCGTGTCATTTGACACGGGGGTGTGCCTACCCGTGTCCCTACCCGTGTTCTTTTGGGTCGTGTCCGTTGCCATTGCGGTTATGCGTGACACGCCCCCGGATACGGCCGTGTCAAGGAACCCGACACGGGCGTGTCAGGTGAGACACGGGCGTGTCTTTGCCCGTGTGTCTTTTCTCCGTTCGACGATCGTGCCTGGATCGAGGCACACGGCCTGGGACACGGCCGTGTGCCAAGCCGTGTTCGGCCCAGGTCTAGAGATTTTTGAACGGATCTGGCCCGTTCGTTTTATTTAATTAAGATCCAACGGCCCAGATGGTTTCCTGCTCTGTTAAGGCCGGGAATAGGGGAGTTAATCCTTCATTTCTCTCCAACCATTCTCTCTCTCAAGGAGTTGGAAAGAGGAGGAAGAAGGAAGGGATTCCGGCCGTCGGCGAAGCATCGGAGCACCGTTTCGAAATCTGAGAGCGGATCTGTGGAGGAAAGTTCGTTGCGAAGATTTCCATCCGTGTAGTTTTTCCATGGCGCCAAAGCGGACTACAAGGGTAACGATTCTCTACTTGAGCATGTTAAACTTTTTCTTTCTGCATAGGGAATCCTGCTCCCACGAGTGTGCGGTGAGTGCATGGTGTTCCTTGGGGTTGATGTGAATAGTCCCCCTTATGTTGCATATAGAGTCCGGAATCGTAAGTACGGGCAAAGGCATTGTGTGTGAAGCTTACCCGGACATGTATTGTCTGGATCGGTGATGTTGCATTTGATATGTTTTGCCAGAGAAGACTCCATGCTTTGGGTTTCTCGGGTTTCTACGCGGTAGATTGCAGCAGGGATCCTTTGGAGGTTAGCTTCAAGGCGCACCCGAAAAACTGAGCGGAAACGTGTTCTGCTAACTTGGCGGTCTGGGAACCGGCCTTGATCATAACTGGGTTATGAGATTGTTTGGAAAATTTTGGGATCCGAGAGAAGCTTGGCCCGCGTGTAGGACTTAAATTGTATATGCGGCGTGAGCAACGGGCAAGTGGAATTGGACCTAGGCTATGTGGTTCGGTGCGAGAGACCCAAAGATGGGGACTGGCCGTTGAAATAGTCGGGAGCCTTAGACGGTGGTCAGAAAGGCTAAATGCTCACATTTTGTTGCCATCCTGGGGGTGGTGGTGAAGTTGCTGATTGGTCAGGATTCACCGTTAATGTGCCCTGAGTGCACGGGGTGTTTGGCCGTGCGAGCCTACACCTGTGGCGTAGTATAGTTGTGCTTTATTATTTTATTGGGCTAATGATATGCAGGAAAAGGGCACCGCCGTCCCGAGTTAGGGGCGGGGTCGTTATAATTTGGTCGGCTTTTGGCTGACCGTTGCTTTGTTTGCCACCGTGCGGTCGAATGTGCTTGCAGGTGCTGCGGAGCCGAGTACCAAATAGCGGGTTGGAGCCCATGTTGCTGTGCTGGCCCTAGAAGGCCAAAGCGAATAGTTGTTTTTAGTTTTATCATGTGTGGCCGACCTGCGAGCCGATGTATGTAAGACATGTTTTTATTAAGTGAACATTTGTAAGGCCATAAGGCCATGTACCCTTTTTAGTGTATTTGGGGTTTCATTCCTGTTGTGTGGATGTGGACATTCTTGGATATGGATTTAAGACTTGGCTTCTTTCAACTTTAAAAGCTTCCGCTAGAATGCTCTGTGTAGGACGTGTAGTCTTAATTGGATAGTTTGAATATTCTTATGTAACCCTTCCGACTGTCTGTGGTATATGGCGTCGGGTTCCAGCAGGACCTTCTGTTATATGTCATGCGACGGATGGGGGTGTTACACTCCACCCCCTCGAAGATGTTGCAGAGGGGATGGTCAGTCACCACTCTGATGGAGTGTGCCTGGAAGTAGGGCCGCGGCCTTCGGGCCGAGATGATCAGGGCGAAGGCCAGCTTTTCCAAGATTGGATATCAGATCTATACCTTTCTCAGGACCTGGCTCACATAGTATATGGGGAGCTGCTTCTTCCCCTCTTCACTCACCAGGACAGAGCTTAAGGCCTCCACCCTGACTCCGAGATACAAAAATAGGTCCTCCCCCTCCTTTGGCCCTTGGAGCAACGTAGACAGCGTCAACTTCATTTTAAGAGCTTGGAATGCCTCCTCGCACTCCTCGGGCCACTCAAATTTTTGCCCCACCCCCCTTAGTGTTTTGAAGAAGGGGGAGCACTTCTACCCAGCCCAGGAGAGGAACCTACTTAACCCTGCCAGCTTCCCTGTCAATCATTGCACCTCCTTAGTATTTCTCGGAGATTCTAACTCCATGATAGCTTTGACCTTATCAGGATTTGGTTCGACCCCTGCGGGGGTGAGGAGATGCCCCAAGAACTTTCCCATGTTGGCCCCGAAGACACACTTCAGGGGGTTCAGCCACATCTTGTACTTGTGTAAGGTGGCGAAAGTCTCTTCTAGGTCCTGGAGGTGAGAGTCCACGTCCTAACCCATGATCATGAGGTCATCCAAGTACACCTCCAGGTTCCTCCCCTTTTGTTCCCTGAAGTCCCTATCCATCATCTTTTCGTAGGTTGCCCCTGCATTCTTTAGGCCAAATGGCATCATTTTATAGTAGTAGCATCCATCCCCCGTGATGAATGAGACGTCCTTCACATCCGGGAGGTGCATCCTGATTTGGTGGTAACCTGAAAACGCATCTAAAAAGCTCTTTACAGAAAAACTGACGGCTGAATCAACCAGCACGTCGATCCGAGGTAAGGGATAATAATCCATAGGGCACGATTTATTAAGCAAAGAAAAGTCGATACGCATACGACACCGGCCGTCTCCTTTTTTTACCATGACTACATTAGAGACCTACCCGGGGTATTGGATTTCGGATATGAAGCCACCCTTGAGAAGTTTTGCCACCTCCTGCCTGATGGGCTCGGCCAGCTTGTCCGCGGTGGACTTCTTCTTCTGCTGGATGGGGCGTGTTCCCGGGTCTAGGTTGAGGCGGTGGCAAGCCACATCCACATCAAACCCCGACATCTATGTGGCGCTCCATGCGAAGATATCCACGTTCTTCTTGATGCACACCATCATCCTGCCTTGAGCCTCCGGGGTCAGCCCTCCGCTGACGCGGACCTTCTCCACCCTGCCTCCAACAGTGAGAACTTCCAGCTCCACCACCTCTTCCGCAGGCTCCAGCCTGGACTGCTCCCCCCATTCTCCGACGTCCCCCTCCTCTGGGACAAGAACCTCCTCCTCTACTGCCTCCATGAACATCGCTTCGGCCAGCTCCTCCTTGACCTCCTCCTACCACCTCTACCTTGGTGTAGCTCTCCACCTCCATCTCCTCCCTGCCAGCCACCTACTCCGCCTCCTCCATCCTCCGCTCCATCTCCTCGGCCCCCTCCTGCCAAGAGATGGAGTTTACGGCGGTGACATAGCACTCCCTTGCTACTTTGGGGTCACCCCGGACCCGGACCTGGATCCGCTCAACGTCAAACTTTAAGCATTGGTGGAAAGATGAGGGGATGTAGCGGAAGACACTGATGAGGGGCCTCCCAAAGATGGCGCTGTAGCTGCTGCGGGCATCCACGATGAAAAACCTGCAGTTCCGGGATTGCTGCCCCAGGGTGACAAGGAGCCCCACTCCTCCTTCTACCTCCTTCCTCTCCCCCGAAAACCCAAACAAGGTCTCATCTGATTCCAACACTCTCTTCGCCTAGACCTTCATCGCGTCAAATTCCTTCTTAAAGATGACGTTGACGAAGCTTCCATTGTCGACGAGGATCCGGAAGATGGTGAAATTTTCGATGGCTGTCTGGATGACCAGCGCATCGCAAAAGGGATCCTCATGATCTGGCATATCGCTCCTCGAGAAGGTAATCCTCTCTTCTGGGGGTGGTGTTTGGGATGTGGAGCCAACGCTCCGGCAATATAAAGTATGGAGGCTCGCCCTCCCAGAAGCCTCAACCCCCACCCCCCCCCCCCCCCCCCCCATGGATCACTCTGATCCCTCCTCGGGTCCCGACGTCCACCCGGTCTTGACATCGATCCTCCTCCACCCGAGGCATGACCTCCTCGATCCTCACCTCCTGGCGCCCCTGTTGATGTTGCTGCTCCCGATTTCCCCTCATTTCGAGGAAGTTCGGGCACGTGGCTATGGCGTGCCCTTCCTCCTGATGGAAGTCGCAGTAGGGCAACTCCACCCTTATTTCTCTCCTCCTCCTCTGCGCTGCTCTCCTCCTCTCCCCCATGGCTATGTCCATAGCCTGGTCTTGATTATGGAGTAGAGGCCTTTGCGCCTACCTCCAACCCGGGTGGTGGAATTTATCCTGGCCCCCTTGGTGGTGATCCCTTCATTGGTATCCTCTCTGTGGCCCCTGTGTTTGCCACTCGGTCCTCCAGCCCAACCGACGTTTCGGCTCCTGACGCCCCCACCTGGTCTGTTGCTACCCCTGGAGCTGCCTCTGATCCATCTGTCGGGGCTCGACTCTCCTCTCCTCCTGCCCCCATCCGCCTCTCGGCTCCTTCTCTTCCTTTGTGTCCCACATGGCCAGCTTCCGAGCAAACTCGGTATTCGATGCCTCCCCGTCGACTTCCCTTGCCGCCCTCTCCATCATCTCCTTATAGGAGAGGGGGGCACTCTCTTCAACTCCATCCTGAAGAAACCCTACTGCAGCCCCAGGGAGAAAGCCATCATCAAGCTATGGCCCGTCATCTACTGGACATGGGTGACCTCTGTGAATATAATGTTGTGTCCGGTCGGGGCCCCACGCCATATTTCACAGACAAATGGCGTAATTATATGTGAATATCAAGTCACGTTCTACTCGTATCCAAACTCAGAGCATTCTAGCGCAGCATTTAAAGTTGTAAGAACTCAACCACA
Source organism: Platanthera guangdongensis (assembly GCA_039583875.1). Classification (NCBI taxonomy): domain Eukaryota; kingdom Viridiplantae; phylum Streptophyta; class Magnoliopsida; order Asparagales; family Orchidaceae; genus Platanthera; species Platanthera guangdongensis. The sequence continues at coordinate 74,271,697 of CM077148.1, forward strand.
TGAATGTCCACTAAATATATAAACTCCACATTTATATATAAACTAGGAATATATACAACACATACACGCTCATGGCCTTAAGACATTACAAGTTACTCTTTACAACATACACAACGTCATACATCGGCACACAGGCTGGACACACATGAAATCCGAGAATTCTTCGCATTGCCTTCAAGGGTCTTTAAGCAGCAAGGCTTCATTCCACTCAATTCAATCCACACATCAGCACCTGCAAGTAGACATCCACCCCAAAAGCTGTAAACAAAGCAACGGTCAGCAAACACAGGACTCTGCTCGATGCTCCGTGCACTCAGGGCACCTTACGGTGTACCGGACTGCGTGACAACACCACCTATTAGAGGTTATTAACTTATTGGTTGGCTGTCCTAGTCCACCACACACATGATAGCGACATTCCTCCCAAACCACTCAGAGGTCAGAACCTCACGGCAAACATGAGCATTTCCTATTCATATTGACCCACCATTGTGGTGCAGCAAGCCCGGTCTATCTCGCGTCCCCCAAGTCGTACCACCAATCGATCTCCCAAACAACCAGGGGCAGGTCAGCCTTTCCCGTGCTCAAACCATCAGTAGCGCACCACATGATGCGGGTCGGCTTTCCCTCCTGGTTAGTCACAGCTTTTCGCTCTCTCAGAGCAACTAGTGCTCACCACGCTCACACCACATGGAGCTTACCTAAAGCATCCAAGATCAACATACAGTTCACACAGAGCTTATAAAAAAGAGCTACAGTCACCACAATTCATAGGCATCACATACTACACGGAATCTTCTACGGTTCACAATATAACCATCACCAATCCAGACTAATCGCCCGGATGGGCTTCACACAGCATGCCTACGCCATACTACACATTTCCGGCTCTAGATGGAGAATCAACGGGGAATCACTTACATTTTCCACCTCTTGGTGGAGGATTTCATGCAGATGCATAAAGAAAGGACTTTGATTGTCCAAGAAGGAGATCGTTACCCTCGACGATCGCTTTGGAGCCATGAACTTGCCGGTTAGAAATCACCGCCATGGCTTTGCCTCCACATATCCACACTCGGATCTCGAATCAGCACTCCAAAGCTCCTCTGGCAGCCGACTTCCTTTCCCCTCTCCTTCCTTGCTCTCTCTCTCCCTCTCACTTTCTCTCTCTCTCTCTCCTTCTCTTTAGAAAGATCATGGATAAGATGGAATGAAAGTAATCCATCCATTCTCGGCCTTTTAATGAGCAGGGAAGGGCCTGGGCCCTTGGATCCAGGAAGAATGAACTGACTGGCCTTGATTTCCTAGAAATAAGCTGAACAAGGCGTGACACGCCCTGTGACACGCCCGTGTCACAGGCCATCTGCCATAAGCGACACACAACTGACACAAATCCAGAATAGTAAACAGTCATGTGATACGCCCGTGTCACATCCTACATTCCCGTGTCACATCCTAAACACCCATGTCACATCCTACACGCCTGTGTCTAGGAGCCGTATACCTAAAACAGCACACCACCAACTCAACCCGAGCGGGACACGACCTGTGACACACCCGTGTCATAGGCCGTGTGTCCTAGGACAAAAACGTATCCATCAGCACACGCATTCATGGTTGAACCCGAGAAGGACACAACCTTGTGACACGCCCATGTCACAGGTCCTGTACTCCACTTAACTTGCCGCTCGACTATCGTGGAGCGCAGTTCGTCGACCAGAGGGGGACACGCCCACGTCGCAGGGCGTGTTCCCTTTAGAGAACTTCTCGAGTGCATTTCGTCAAGCACTCGAGAGGCTGCTCAACCTGAGCACGACACGCCATGGGACATGACCGTGTCCCAGGCCGTGTCACCCAACCTCAACCCAAATTGGGATTTGGAGTGTTACAACCCTCCCATCCTTCAAAGGAATTTCATCCTGAAATTTAGCCAAGCTAGACATCAACATAACTACGCTTAGACCTTAGCAAAATGATCCGAGTTAGAGCTCAGAGACCGCAGCTTATCTCGCCCCACGACATCGCACAAAACATTCAAGTATATACATACATACATAATAAACATAATAGTCATCTCTCCACCAGAGTCATCTCTTTTCTCTCAAATATACAAACATCAACAAACTTATTCCTTTATTCCACCTCGTTGACTGATCATGAAGATAAAAGGAGGTGTACAGAAACATCTCATTATTCATTCCGTATATACAACATTTAGTTGCATCACCAAAGTAATACAGTTCACGCTTTCTTTCTTACTTCTGCTCACCCGCATCCTATTTCATAAGTTGTTTGATAGCCTCTTGGAGTTCCAAAATAAACACTCGAGGCTGTACTTTTCTGATTGAGCTTTGCGGCTCTTGCACTTCAAGGTTATGCAGTCGAGGTTGCGTCCGGGATGCAGATAACTCGGCCACAGCTTTATCCTTTTTTTCATAAGACGCACCTGTTCTATTCTCACTCCTTGGAGGGCCACTCCAACAATCACGGGCTATATGCCCCTGCTTCCCGCATTTAAAACATGTGCATGTTTCAACACGTCCTTGCCCGGAGGTTGCTCCCGAAGAAACAGTCGAAGGAGTTGGTTCAGTAGGCCTGAACCTCTTTTTGTATCGTCTCCTAAACTCTGATTTTTTCGACTGTGGAACTTTGAATTCCGGCTTCTCCACCGCCATACTCTTCTTATCTTGCACCCGTTTCAAATCCTTTTCCAGCGCACGGGCTGTATCTACCAACGCTTGGAAGCCTTGATTCACCGAACTCGGGAGTGCCAACCTCAGCTCATCACGTAGTCCCTCATAAAATCGATTTGTCTTTTGTGCTTCCTCTGCGAAGGTATACCCCGCATTGCACCACAGCCTGACAAACTCATGCAGGTATGTATCAATATCACTCTCACCCTACACCAGATGTTGACACTCATTCTCCATAGCAATCCGCTGCGACATTGGCAAATACTTGGCTAGAACCAATCATGAGAATTCTTCGATCGACATCTCTTCCAATCCTCGACCTACCAAGTAGTGCAATTCCACTTCATCCCACCAATTCCTCGCATCCCCTTCCCACAGAAAAGTGGTTAGAGTCACTTTCTGCGCCTCCACATTCCGGATTGCTGCCAAGATTCTCTTTACTCTTGCAAGCCAATCTTCCGCCTGCGTTGGTGAACCCATCCCTCCAAACATAGGTGGATGAAATTCCATAAAATGCTTCTGTTGCTCATCAGCTGCTTGCTCATCCACCATAGCTTAAACATGCTCTTACCTTGCACCAGGCTGTACTGGCACCCCTGCAGGCCTTGCCTGCCCAGTAGGATGTGCATGTAACACTGCGAGCACTGTCTCAGTCACCACATGTATGGTCTCCGCCGAGGGAGGTGTAGGCGCTACAACTGGTGTCGCACTCTCATCAGAACGCTGGGTCTCAAACTGCCCAGCACCACTCCACGTCACCTATCATTGTACAAAGCACTAGTTACGTCCAGTCCATAATAACAAACATACATTGACTACACGCTCACGCTCCTCACGTGCATTTATTACATTCCTAGTGGACATTCTTGAGTTCAATTATGTTCTCCCTCCCACAAATCTCAAACCTGGCTCTGATACCACTTTGTAACGCCTCCATTCATCACATGGAATATAACGGTCGGTTCGATCGGGGCCCCCACGCCATATTTCAAAGACAAACGGCAGAATTACGTGTGAATATCAAGTCATGTTCTACTCGTATCCTAACTCAGAGCATTGTAGCGCAGCATTTTAAGTTGTACGAACTCAACCACATGAATGTCCACTAAATATATAAACTCTACATTTATATATAAACCAGGAATGTATACAACACACACACGCTCATGTCCTTAAGGCCTTACAAGTTACTCTTTAAAACATATACAAGTTCATACAACGGCACGCAGGCCAGCCACACATGAAATCCGAGAATTCTTCGCACGGCCTTCAATGGCCTTTAAGCAGCAAGGCTTCATTCCGCTCAATTCAATCCACTCATCAGCAACTACAAGTAGACATCCACCCCAAGAGCGGTAAACAAAGCAATGGTCAGCATTAGTTGACCAATTATAACGACACTACCCCTTACCCGGGGCAGTGATTCCTTTCATGTATGCATTGCCAAAAATTTAGCTATCATCACAAGTATCACAACTGTATCACAAACGCCGGCCTCTGCTCGACGCTCCGTGCACTCAGGGCACCTTACGGTGTACCGGACTCCGTAGCAACACCACCGATTAGAGGTTATTAACTTATTGGTTGGCCGGTCCTAGTCCACCAACACGCATGCTAGTGACATTCCGCCCAAACCACTCAGAGGTGAGAACCTTACGGCAAACTTGAGCATTTCCTATTCAGATCTACCCACAATCGTGGTGAAGCAAGTCGGGTATATCTCGCGTCCTCCAAGCCGTGCCACCAATCGATCTCCAAAATAACCAGGGGCAGGTCAGCCTTTCCCGTGCTTAAACCGTCAGTAGCGCACCACATGACGTGGGTCGGCTTTCCCTCCTGGTTAGCCGCAGCTTTTCGCTCTCTCAGAGCAACTAGTGCTCACCGCGCTCATACCACAAGGAGCATACCCAAAGCATCTAAGATCAACATACAGTTCACAAAGAGCTTACAATAAAAGAGCTACAGTCACCACAATTCATAGGCATCACATACTACATGGAGTCTTCTCCGGTTCACAATATAGCCGTCACCAATCCAGACTAACTTCCCAGATGGGATTCACACAGCTTGCCTTCGCCGTACTACATATTTCTGGCTTTAGATGCATAGTAAATTGGGAATCACTTACGTTTTTCACCTCTTGGTGGAGGATTCCATGCAAATGCATAAAGAAAGAACTTCGATTGTCTAAGAAAGATATCGTTACCCTCGACGATCGCTTTGGAACCATGAACTCGCCGGTTGGAAATCACCGCCACGGCTTTGCCTCCACGAATCTACACTCGACTCTCGAATCAGCACTTGAAGAACCTCCAACAGCCGGCTTCCTTTCCCCTTTTCTTCCTTGCTCTCTCTCTCTCCCCTTCTCTTTAGAAAGAGAATGGCTAAGATGGAATGAAAGTAATCCATCCATTCACAGCATTTTAATGAGCAGGGAAGGGCCTGGGCCCTTGGATCCAGGAAGAAGGAACTGAATGGCCTTAATTGCCCAGAAATAAGCTGAATATGGCCTGACATGCCCTGTGACACGCCTGTTTGCCTTAAGTGGCACACAACTGACTCAAATCCAGAACAGTACATGGCCATGTGACACGCCCGTGTCACATCCAACATGTCTGTGTCACATCCTACACGCCCGTGTCTAGGAGCCGTGTACCTCGAACAACACTCCACCAACTCAACCCGAGCAGGACCGGGCCTGTGACACGCCCGTCCATACCTACATGCCCCAGCCTTTCATGCTATATAGCAGCGCTATCCTTTTCTCTCATCCGATCAACATAAGAGTTAGTTGCAAGAACAAATAAATTCTTAACTCTCCTCCCAACTTGAGCAACATCAGCCTTAACCGCTGATACGTTGCAAAGGAACTTCACTTCTGTTGGCCCAAACAGCACGTGATAACCCGCGTCTACCACAGTGGTCACAGAGAAGAGGTTCTTCTTCATGCCAGGTACGTGATACACACTCCATACCGTGAGTGGACCCTTATCACTACCCAAAGACACAACCCCCTCCTTCTCTACTGCATAAACAGTATTATCAACAGTTATGATAGCTTTGTTACCTGAGTAAGCTTGTAAGGAAGAGAACTTCGACTTGTCTCCGGTGAGGAGATGACCACAACCGGAGTCCACGATCCAATAGTCGTTGAAGTTGATAGCAGACAAAGCACAGACACAAGTGCCCGTCATGAAGGCTCCACCCCATCCAGCTTCCTCACTATTAGAGCAAGCTTCCTGCTTGCCAGCAGCATGCCCAGGCTGCAGGTTGACCTTACAGTCACGCTTGAAGTGTCCCCGCTGATGGCACCTGTAGCTCTTCAAGTTCTTCTTCCAATCCTTCTTAGATGCAGCGCTCCTTTCTGACTGATAAGAAGCTGAAGGCTCATTTTCAGCAGCAGTCTTCTTCTTCTTCCCTTCCCATCACTTATTCCTCTTACCTATGAAGAGTGCTTCACTGCTCTCCTCAGAAACAGTGACTACAGCCATCTACCTTGCCAAGCTTTCTTATGTAGCAAGCAGATTCTCAAGCTCTAGCAAAGATGGTTGAGTAGCCCAGCCTTGAACTGATGTCACAAAGGCAACATACTCCTTCCGCAAGCCGCGGATTATGTGCCTTTTCAACTTGGACTTAGATAAGGTTCATCAGGGTCAAGCGCTGATATCTCTACACACAGAAACTTCTTCTTCAGAAAAAACTTTGAGATGGTCAGGTCTCCTTGAGTTTCCCTTGCCAAATCATTCTCCTGGAACTGAAGTCTTGCCACATTCTTCCTATTGAACAACTCATTAATAGTTGTCCAAATATCAGCAGCAGACTCACATCCAATGATGTGATCAAACAGTTCTGGTGAAACAGCCCTCTTGAGAACAAACTCCGCTTTTCTATTTATTTTTCTCCAGAGCCTCACCTGCTCAACAGTAGCAAACGCAGCAGTAACTTCATGTCTGTCGTCACCACCGATGACCTCCCATATCTCCTCTCCAAGAAGAAAACTCTTCATACACGACTTCCACTTCTTGAAGTTAGTCGTGGTCAAGAGTTCAATACCCAAACCTCTTGGATAGCTCTCTTCCATTGCAACAACCTTTGGTTAAGCGTCCAACAAGCACAGAGCAACAACACAGGTTGATCACCGCTCAAGCACAGAGCAATAACACAGGTTGAACACCGCTCAAGCAACTGAACTTGGTTATGATACCATGTTGAATTTTCTCAAAGTGGTCAGCAAGATAGCCTAAAGCCCAATTAATATTCTTAGGAATATACAGTTAACACCTTGATCATGCGGAAGCCCAAAGCGCAAGCTTAACACCAAACACAAATGGAAGAATAAGCAGGTCTTATATTCATTCGCACTTCTTTACAAGGCAAGTTATACATAGCGAGACATGATTTCGCTAGTACACAAGCTACAACAGAAAGCACAAAACAAGCTGGGCGGACAGCACTAGAGACCACCGAGACCGCCCAGTCCGCCAAGGTTGCCGAAGCCGCCCGAGCTGAAGCTACATCACGCCGAATAAAGCATGGAGTTCGTCGAGACCAAGAGTTCAGGCAGACACACCGTTATTCATAGATTGTTGATGAACTGAAGAACAGGCTGTAAGACCCCTCTTTTTTTTCCTTTAAAACCCTGGGGTCTTAGGCCCAGAACTGCCGCCTTGCGGTGACACCTTCGCACCTGGGAAGGTCGACACTACAAGACGTCGATCCTGCCGGCCAAATCGATCGCAGCTGACGCAAAAGTAGCAGTACAAGAGAAGACAAGTCCACAGCATATCACATATATATAAAAATCTCCACGAAGGGAGTGTCCATAGAATAGTAAAGTGTACAGAAATAAAAAGGGCTGAAGCCCGGTACATCAATATCCTCACTACAGATCTCTCATGCGGAAGCAAAACAAAACAACTACTAGAAGTCAAAACTCACGGTCCCAGCTGGCTGTACTCCTGAGCTAGACTGCCCTATCTCCAATTGCACCGGTCTCCTGGGCTGCTCCTCCATACTCGGCTCCACGATCCCCTAATATGATGTGGTTCGAAAACCATTAGTCTAAAAGACTAAGCCCTATCGTCCCCCACCCCTTCCCCCATGCTCCTAGGCACCGTGCGGTGAGGAAGAAAGGAAAGGACGTGAAAGAGGAGAGAAATCAAAAACAGGTGACAGGGGGACCTAGCTAGCAATTTATAATCAGGTTATAATGAGTAAAGTAAGAAAGGAATATAACCTTCACATATGTGAATACACATAAGCCAAGGGATCTTCTACAAGGCTCCCATCGTATAAAATGTCGCATACCACTTTATACGTTGGGGTGTCGGTTATCACAAGCAGCATATAAATATTGAAATAACCTTAATTTATAAACTTGCCCACACAAACTTATAGACTAAGGGGTCGTTTTGCAGGGCCTAATGTATAAGCGTCCCATACCACTTATACTTTAGGTGTCAGGGTTAAATGAATCGATTATGCTATGACATGCAAGTGGGTATGATGGACATGCAAGTGCAACACACACACCCGACTCTGTACACACAGACCTTTAGTTCCCACTTTTTGAGAGCTAGCATCACTCTCGGGTACCACCGCTGTGGCTACGGCAGCAGCGGAGCGGGCGTCTCCGCTTCTAGGCCGCTATGCACACTACCAAGCCTTAGACCCCTCATCATACGCCTCTGTACACGTCCAAGGTGCACTCTAGAGTCTCGCGTACGTACTTTGCTGACAACCCGTCAGTCTTGTTGGGTCGGATGTGCGTTATCGGGGGTCGTCCTCCAGACCGCAGTGTAAAACAACCCACTGGCCGCTCTAACTCTCACAACCGCCTGGTGCACCGTACTGCCATCGGTGTGACGAACGGCCAGTACCGCATGCCCCGCCACTAGATTTATGCACATGCAAGTTTATCGTATCAGAACCGAGCCAAAGCTCCCCGGACCATCCCGTCCGTCACAAGTATCAACCGATCCAAAGCTCCCCGGACCATCCCGTCTGTCACAAGTATCAACCGAGCCAAAGCTCGCCGGACCGAAACGTCCGTCTCTTATTCCAAATCTCATCCCTTTGAACACCGCGGGATGGCGCCCCTTTGAACACCTCGGGACGACTTAACCATTTCCAATACTTGTCCAACTAGTGAGTGCAGTGTGAAACCCTATTTACTAAATTACTCTTTTGATTTGTTCTTTAAGGTTTACGTTAACCCAGGACTGCGCCCGGTATTCCCTGTGAAGGGCTCTCAAGGGGCAGTAGGAACTGTGTTGGGATTACGCCCAGCGTTCCCTTTCGCAAGGTACTTATTAATATTATTGGTTGATTTCCTTTACCCATTACCTTCTCATATTGCGATAGGCTAATCCTAAGGTAGTTTAGACCTTTCACTCTCGCGGGCACGACGATCTTTCGTCGAACTCGCTTACCTTCTAACACACATCCACGCGATTCCCACCACTCCTTAGAACTTTCTAGGTGACTCATCCACTTTTATTCAAACAATTCAACACAACTAACTCCACCATATTCCAACCCTTATCCTAATACAACTTTTCCCCAAATTACTATTTGCAGACCGACCTATACTAAGTGATGTTCATGATAGGATGTCCTTCGAGTTTTCATCCGAATGACCTAGGATTATTACTGGAGTCCTATCATGACATAAATGATTTAATTCCCGAATATTGTATTTTCCTCAATTAATCTTCTATTTAAATAATTTATTACAAAGGCTAATTATAGTCGAGTTGATCATGAAGTATACATTTTAGACATCATTAATGTTCCATAAATTCATGATAAAATTCCATATATCCAAAAGCGACAATTTCCAAATTTGACATTTTACACAAATATTTATGGGGCCTAAAATTATTTATGCAGTAAATTCCCATATTCCAAGATTTGTAAATCAACTACTTGAAATTGTCATCCAAATAATTTGAGATAAATATATTACACTACTAAAATCCTAAAATTACCATTGGCCAAACTTTCATGATTTTTCACAGAATATTTAATTCTAAATAAATTCAATACACAAATCTACAAGGGCATAATTGTGAATCAAGTACTATGAATATACTTCAAAAATTCCTAATTAAATTCCTAACAGTAGATATCATCCTAAAATCATCAATGGCCAAAATTTGTATTTTTACAAGTTAAATTACTTTTTAAATGATTTATTTACCAAGTATGACCTTTACAATATTTATGAAGGAAGCAATATATAAAATCCTTTAAAAATTATAATAAAATTCAGAGACCTCTATTTATGTCAAAAACCTCTACTGGCCAAGTTCTACTAGATTCCAATTAAACTAAATGATCAAATTAAATCAAATACTGAATTGGATACTTTGATAATTAACAAAGGAACTACCATAAATATAATCCATAAAATTCCAATAAAAATATCTAGGGGTTCAATTCACCCTAATATTCATTCTACCCCATTTTCACAGTTTTTAGATGAGGTTAAGTTACCATTTTGGCCTATTAGTGCTTCTACCCTAAAACTAGGGTTTGACTTTGGAGTTACTTAACTACTTCCAAATTCCCTAATATTTCAACCAGAGTCTTAAATATATCTAAACTAACTTTCTACTGATTTACAAGGCCATACAAGGGCATTTGCCCCTATGTCCTTCACAACCCCCTAAAGGTCCATCCTTAGGGTGTGAACTTGGGTCCAAGGGTACGTCAACCCTAATTCATCTATTTTCCCCAAAGAGGAGAGGGTACTTAAAGTAATACTAAGTCAGTGATCTAAAAAGGGCTGTGCCTTCAATATTTTATTTTTTTTCTTCATTTGGCTATAAGCACACCAAGTCCTTTACAAGCCATCGCATGCAAGGTGTTTCCATAACTTGCTATGATCCATAAGGGATAAAACTTTAACCATGCCATAATAATGTCCTCATGGACATGCAACCACAAATTGGGGCCTTTTGGAGTTGAACTACTCCAAGAATCACCTAAACAAGCCTAGGGGTAATTTGGTAATTCCACCCTAATTTTAATTCCAATTAATCCCATTTTTTGGCAGGACCTCAATATGCCCTAAACCAGTTACGCCCCAAAAGCTCAGGTCATTTGGGCCTCTGTATGGGCTTGGGCATCACTTTCACATTTCTGCATTTTGCTATTTGCAGCCCAAGGCCATTTAATTTTTAGATCTTGCATGTGAGATATCTCAACATGCAGAGGGTTAAATTGTCTAATATTGCTACCATAGGTCTAATATACTACTAAGGGCAGGCTACCAAAATTTGGGGCATTTTGGAGTTGATATGCTCCAAATATCAACAAAATTTAATTTATCATATTTGGGCTAAAACTATATACTTATTTTCCGCAAAAATTCCCAATTTTGGGTAGCGCCTAGATATACCATATTTGGCCACATGCCCAAAATTTCAGCACATTTGAACTTAGGGTTTGGGCAGGGCACCCATTTTAGTTTCTGCCCTACGCTAGGACCAGCCCTAGGAAAATGGCTCTATAGGGCAGTACACGTAACCAAAAATTATGTGTAACATGTTAAATTAAAGGTGACTCCAAGACCTACAATTTTCATGTTGAGAACATTTTATGAAAAAGGCTGTAAGGGCCCTAACATCTGACATGCAAAATTTGGATATAAAAAGGACACAAAATACACTATTCACAAATTAAATAAATCCAGAATTTCAAATGTTGCATGACACTAATCCTAAAGCAAATCCGACGGCTGCTGTGTTTCTTCCCCAAACCGCCTGCATGCCAGCCCGAGTTTCACGGGGCTTTTCCCGGCCGCCTCCGGCGGCGCCTCCACCGACCAACTTCTCCTCTCCCCTCACTGTGGTGGGGGCGAGCTTTTCCGGCGGCTAGGGCGGCCGGAGGTGGCGGCGCCACCTCACCCGAGAGCTTCAAAAATTCCATTAATGGCGGAAAAAGAAGTGCTGGGCTCGGCTCATTTGATCCAGAACCCTAACCTAGATATTTCTAAGATCTAAGCATGAAGAGAGAGATGAGGGAGGACCTTCCCGGCGGCCTTGCGACGTGAGGAGCGGCGGGGAACCATTGCGGCGGCGGCGGCGCTTCTCCCTTGGTTTTCACGGCCAAAGCTTGGTTTCTCTCTCTCTGATGCTGCTCTCCTTGTTCTGAGAGTGGTGAAACTGAAAGGGGAGAGGGAGAGAGTGAGAAGATGAAGTATGAAGGGGAGGGTGATAATTCCTAAGTGCAAGGTGGAGGGATTTCTTTGTTATTGTCACCATGCATGCATGGGTGGGCCCCACTCCATTCCAGCTCCTTCTCATGACTTCCAAGGGTCGGCCAGCCCATGTGGGGGCTGATGGCATGGGTCCAAGTGGCTTATTCCACTAAATACCCTTAAATATACCCCTTTCTCTCTCCTAAATTATTCTTTAATTTTTAAATTCTCTCTCTCTCTCTCTCCTAGTCACTAAGTTGGCTGGTAAATCTCATATTGGCAGCCCACATGTTTATTTCATCCACCAAAATATTGTTAGCCCAAGTGAGTTGGGCTTGAGCTTGAGTTAGCCCATTTGGGTTAGCTTGACCCAAACCTAGGCTAGGGTTGACTTAGGTCAATTTGGTCTTTGAGGTTGGCCCAAATGGGTCCTTGGTGACCCATTGGCCTCCCTTGAGGCCTAGGTAGGGTTGTATTGGCCCATTAGAGGTCACTTGACCCTTAAGTAGGGTACCTTGACTACTTTAGGGCTAGAGTTGACTTTGGTCAACTTAGCCTTTTTGGTTGGCCCCAATGGGTCCTTGGTGACCCGTTGGCCTCTCACTATGGTTATGAAGGTATGCGTGGGGTCCACTTGGCTAAGGGGACTTCAATTGGCCCTTGTGTAGGCCAGTTTGACCCAATGTAGGCTAGGTTGACCCATTTAGGGTTAGAGTTGACTTTGGTCAACTTAGCCTCTTGGGTGGACCCCAATGGGTCCTAGGTGACCCATTGACCTCACTCTAGGGTTAGGTGGGCTTGGGTGGGGTCCACTTGGCTTGGGGATGTCAATTGACCCTAAGTAGGTTGGTTTGACCCATTTAGGGTTAGGTTTGACTTGGGTCAACTTAACCCTTTTGACTGCACTCCATGGGTCCTTATTGATCTAATGGATCTTACCATGGTTTGATGAGAACATGGTGGGGGTCTTGAAGGCTTGGTGAAGCCTCATGTTTATCTTAAACAAAGGTTCAGGAATTTACTATTTGCAGACCATAGTGGTCTCACCCACATTCTTAGGTTTCCTTGGTCTTCTTGGGCTTCCTAGGGTTTGGTCATGACCTAGTCATGGCCAATAATCACACTTAGAGGTCTAGTTGGAAATGGGATGTTACAAATCCCAATAAACAAAACAAAGTTTTCGTCCCCGAAATCCAGGTTAGGGCTACGGGAATTTCTACCGAAGAAAAGAAACTTGTAACATCCCATAAGAAGTGGAAGATTACATTTCGACGCCATGTTTGCTAAGTGGGGTTTAAAGGAAAGACCTAGATATATGACCAATTCGCCCAATTGGCAAAGCCAAGACCCCAATAAACAAAAGATTAGTCTCTACTCTTCCTAGAGTAGCCTTACTAGTTAAAAAAACAGGAAAGTAAAATGAACATGTTGAGAGGTTGTGAGGTATACCTGACTAAATAGCTCCGGATATCTTTCATGCATCAGGCCCTGTGGCTCCCAAGTATGCTCCTCTCGTCCGTTGTTCCTCCACAGGACCTTGACTAGCGGAATCTTCTTGCGGCGTAAGACTCGTATCCCCTGGTCGTCGATCCGTATCGGCTCCAAATGTACAGATCGATCCGAAGCTACCGGCCCATCAGTGGCCGTAATCTTCAACTTCGGGCGTAGTAGAGACTTCCTGAGTGAAGACACGTGAAAGACGTCATGCAAGCCGACCAGCTCCGGTGACAGCTCCAGCCGGTATGCTAATGGACCGATCCGCTCCAGGATCTTGAACGGCCCCATGTACCTCGGGCTAAGCTTCTTCTGCCGACCACGTACTCGTGAAACCCCATGCATCGGCTGGATCTTCAAGAACACCCGATCCCCTGCCTGAAATTCCACTAGACAATGACGAGCGTCATAATACTTCGCCTGCCTGCTCTGCGCCTCCAGCATTATATCCCGTATCAGTCGTACCTGCACCTCAATATCCTCGATAAAGTCTGTGCCCACAATCCTTGGACCCTCGTCTTGTATCCAAGACAACGAAGTCCTACATTTCCGCCCATACAACGCCTCATATGGAGCCATCTGTATACTAGACTGATGACTGTTATTGTGCGAAAACTCCACTAGGGGCAACATCCTCTCCCAGGGCTCTCCACGGTCCACAATACCCAGTCTCAGCAGGTCCTCCAGTGTCCGGTTTGTGCGCTCTGTTTGCCCATCTGTCTGGGCTTGGAGGCAGCAACGGAATTGTCGCTGGAGCTTCGAAGGGTTTTCTGCCTATCCATGCCTCCAGGTTGCAATGGGATGATGCGAACAGCTCCGACCCGTCAGGTAGCCGTATCCGTAACATCTGGGCGGTGATCCTTTCCACGCCTCCTAACCCTTGGATAAAGGTCTCCGACACAAATGAGTGCGAAGCACCCGTGTCGAAGAGAGTGTGTGCGGGCTTGCCGCAAATGAAGACGATGCCTGTGATTGAATATTTTCTTAGAGTTCTATTTTCTGGTTTTACTGCCTAGTCTTTAATTATTCAAGTTCATGAAACTACTTTTCTAGGAAGAAAAGAAGTTAAGTAAAAAAAGGAAAACTTTTGGTCGTACCTGTAATAACTTGCTCCGGGTTCCTGGGTTGAGCCAAGTCCAGTGCATAAATCTGCTGTCCTCCCGGCCTGCGATCTCTACCCTGATATCCGCGTCCTTGGCCACGTCCTCGGCCTCCAAAATGTTGATTCGGTGGGGAAGTCTGTGGTGCTGGTGGAGGCATCCCTCTCACGGGACAGTTTCTCTTGATGTGCCCCACCTGATGGCAGTGGTAACATTCCGGCGGAGTGTAAGCCCCACCTCCCGGTCTCTGCACATCTATCATCTAAATAGGCTGAGGGGCCATCGTCACCTGCCCCCTCGGCTCCTGCCTCACCTCCTGTCGAGGCTGATCCTCCACCTCTTGTACCTCTGGCGCACGACCTCGCCGCTGATCGTTTCAGGCTCCCCGGCTCTTATCCTCCGTTGGCCGTTTCCGGTCTCTGGTGGTGAGCCAATCTGCCTCTAACCTTTTTGCCATCTCCAGAATACGAGTGATAGGCCCGTCCGAAACGAAAAGAAGTGCATCCCTCATGTCTTCCCGTAAACCTTTGTAGAACCTCTTGGTGTACGCTGCCTCATCTAGCCAGTAAGAGTCTGCAAAAACGGGCCAGATGGTTGAATTCTCGATGGTATTCCACCACCGTCCTGGAACCTTGCTTCAACTGCAAGAAGCGGTCCTCCAG
The DNA here is from genome assembly GCA_039583875.1 of Platanthera guangdongensis. Taxonomy (NCBI): domain Eukaryota; kingdom Viridiplantae; phylum Streptophyta; class Magnoliopsida; order Asparagales; family Orchidaceae; genus Platanthera; species Platanthera guangdongensis. Next base: position 74,286,851 of record CM077148.1, read on the forward strand.
CTCATCTCGGGCCGACTGCGGAACAAAGTGCTCCAACAGCATGAGCCTGAACTCCTCTCACGTTACCTCGTCAGCCTCCCTATCAGTAAAGGTAGTCTCCAGAACTGTCTTCCACCACCGCTTGGCATGGGACTCCAAGCAGGAAACAACCAGTGGCACCCTCTCCTCCCAAGGGCTCCGTATCCCTGTCAGCATCTCCTCCATGATGACTAGCCATTCCTCTGTCCGAACTACTCCCTCTATCCCCAAGTAGGACGGGGGAGAGAGTCCTCGAAAGATGCTGAGCCAGTTGGCTCCCGGAATAGGCTGCGGAGCCGGGGCCTGTTGGTTCCTGAAGGCTTCCAGGATAGCCGTCAGAGTCTGTCCCATGTCAGACTGTAGGAATTGAGTGGGAACCGGCGGCGGTGGTGCAACTTCTGGAATCTGTGTAGGCAGTACTGGAGGCTGCGCTACAAAATTTATCGTCAGAGATTTTTCAACCTTAACTAAAATGGACAATTATATATATGATCCCCACATGGGCACACCACTGCTTCTGCTGCTTAGTTTGTCCGCAAACTAAACTAGCGCGGGGGTGTCCCAGCAGTTGTGGACTGTTACTTTTCGATCGAGGTTACCTCTGATACCACTTGTAAGACCCCTCTTTTTTTTTCCTTTAAAACCCTGGGGTCTTAGGCCCAGAACCGCCGCCTTGCGGTGACACCTTCGCACCTGGGAAGGTCGACACTACAAGACGCCGATCCTGCCGGCCAAATCGATCGCAGCTGACGCAAAAGTAGCAGTACAAGAGAAGACAAGTCCACCGCATATCACATATATATAAAAATATCCACGAAGGGAGTGTCCATAGAATAGTAAAGTGTACAGAAATAAAAAGGGCTGAAGCCCGGTACATCAATATCCTCACTACAGATCTCTCATGCGGAAGCAAAACAAAACAACTACTAGAAGTCAAAACTCACGGTCCTAGCTGGCTGTACTCCTGAGCTAGACTGCCCTATCTCCAATTGCACCGGTCTCCTGGGCTGCTCCTCCATACTCGGCTCCACGATCCCCTAATATGATGTGGTTCGAAAACCATTAGTCTAAAAGACTAAGCCCTATCGTCCCCCACCCCTTCCCCCATGCTCCTAGGCACCGAGCGGGGAGAAAGAAAGGAAAGGACGTGAAAGAGGAGAGAAATCAAAAACAGGTGACAGGGGGACCTAGCTAGCAATTCATAATCAGGTTATAATGAGTAAAGTAAGAAAGGAATATAACTGAAAGATATGGTACCTAAACACCTAGAGGGGGGGGGGGGTGAATAGGTGACCTAATCCTTTTCTTAATTCTTTGTTGGCAGTCAACAGTCTATAACACAGATTTCTGAATAAGTAATCACAGCACACAGCAATTCTCAACACAGTACAATCACAGCACAGAATACACAAGATTTTATAGTGGTTCCCCAATCTTTGGGTACATCCACTTTCCCCCTTCGCCTATCTAGCAGTGTACTAGATTCGGCCAAACTTCTCCACTAGCTCAGAACCCAACAAGGTTCCTACCTCAGGCCCAAAGCCTTACACTCAGCCAAAAGGCCTACACTCAGCCACCCAGGCCTACACTCAGCCAATCAAGGCTTACACTCAGCCAATTAAAGGCCTACACTCAGAGTTCTTCAACTCCTACACTCAGGCACCAAGCCCTACCCTCAGCCTTTATAAAATAGGCTTACAATCACTCAGATCCTATGGATCTTACAAGTTTAAAATAGAAATTACAAATGCTAACTCTACAACTCAGAAATGATGAGAGGAGTTGAGAGTTTCTTGAAGAGTTCTTGGAAGAACTCAGCTTGATCCAAACTGACTTAGCTTTCTTCAAAGCTTCTTGAGTAGAACTGAATTAGTCTGAATCTTCTGCAGTTGATCCTTGATCTCTGCTTATTGAAATCCAGATGACTCTGAATTGTTCTTCTCAGCCTTAGTTCCAAAGACTGAATCCTTAGTTGGAGCTCTCTCTCTCCAACTACTTAGATCTGCAGTTGGACTGCCTGATCTTCTTGTGTTGATCCTCTATGTATCACTTCTTGATTTAATCTGATCAACCACTTCAATTATTCTCACAACAAGTAATGATTGTGAACAACTTGACCACTTAACAACTTAACTACTTATTCTGTAAACTATGGGTGCCTATTTATAGGCTTCCTTCATGGTAACCGGCTGATCCAGTTTATAACAGTCTTTTGACTTCTCTGACAGTTGCTGTAGACCGGCTGGATTGGCAGCTGTCATGTCAACCAGTCACTTCTTGAAATTCTCTAACTGTCAGTTAGTGTCGAGACTTTCTGTTCTTAAGTGTCGACACTTATAGACCAAGTGTCGACACATGTTGTGTAAGTGTCGACACAAGTCTACAAGGTGTCGACACAATTCCTTGTATGTCTCGACACAGTTTCTTCTGCATGTGTCGACACTGAAATTGAGTGTCGACACAAGTACTTATACTTCATTCTTTATCTGTATTCTTCTAAGTGTCGACACATCTCCTTTGTGTCGACACATCTTCATGTGTTGAAACTGTCAAGTGTCGACACTGATTCTTGGTGTCGACACAAGTCTTCATTCTTGATTCTTCAGCTGAGTGTCGACACATTCCCTTAGTGTCGACACTTATACTTAGAATAATTTACAGCTTTTCTGTTCTTTGCTAAGTGTCGACACATCTCCTTGTGTCGACACTTCCTTCTAGTGTTGAGTCTTCTGGTTATGTGTCGACACATTGTGCTGAGTGTCGACACATTCTTCAAGTGTTGACTTCTTTGAGTGTGTGTCGACACATTGTGCTGAGTGTCGACACATTCTTCATATGTTGACTCTGCTGATTGAGTGTCGACACATTGTGTTGAGTGTCGACACTTGTACTTAGTCTCTGCAGAATTTTGCTGGGTGTCGACACAACTCCAAGTGTCGACACTTTCTGATGTTGACTCAGCTCTTCTAGGTGTCGATACTTCTGCTAAGTGTCGTCACAGCTTTTCTGCATCCTTCTGCACTGAGTGTCGACACAGCTCCAAGTGTCGACACTTTCTGACTGGTGTCGACTCTTCTTCCCAGGTGTCGACACAATGACTCCAAGTGTCGACACTGCATGTCTGGGTGTCGACACAAGCTTTCACAAGTGTCGACACTTGCCCTCTGGGTGTCGACACATGGACTTAGAATTTTTAGCTTCAGTCCAGTGTATTCCTAACCTGCACAAGTAACTCAAACAAACATCAAATACATTCTGATGTATATCATTGAGTTAGGTGAGGCTTCTTCAAATCAGGTACATTTGACCAATGTACCCAACAATCTCCCCCTATTTGGAGAAGTCATAACCCTTAGTCAATGATATACACCACTCATAATTAAAAATTACAAAATGATGTAAAGCATATAAATGACAACAGGGTAAACTTGAACATGTAATAAAGCACACATGTATACTTATTAAACATTGCAGAACAATTAAGAAACACACATATTTCAGAACATTCATACTATATTTATCATATACTGTCCCAATAATGTTCCTTATACATTTTCAATGAAGTATTACAATGTTTATCACTTAACAGATTACAACAAGCATCAAGTTAATTCCTAATCTAGTGCTGATCAGGTTCTTTAATAACAATGCCTTTTCCAGCTTTAACTTGAGCTTTCACAGCAGCAGCAGCAGCAGGCTCAGCTTCAGCAGTCTTCTTCCCTTTAGAGTCCTTCTTCTTCTGTTCTTCAGCCTTGATCTTTTGTCTTTCAAAATAATGTTAGGGCTTAGGAAAGTACTTGCTAGGCTCCATAGCTGTTGGAGGTAGCTTTCCTAACTTAGCCTTCCTTCTAAATTGGACAATTGCTTCCTGCCTACTCTCATGCTTTCTCCATTCAGCCTCTGAGAACCACTTGTTCCTCTCATGGGCATTGTCCTTGGCAGCTTTCCAGGCTGTGAGAATTATGTTCCTAGAAGTAGGGCTCCATTGTTCAAAATCTGGCTTTTGCTCAGCAATTTCCCTAAACTTCTTCTTTGACAGCCTAGTTTCTTCTTCCTTGTCCAAAGCCTCTTGCATTGCAGCTGAGATAGGTTGAACAACCTTTTCCAGAATAATATTAGGCTTGCCAGCAGGTGGACTATACATTGTGCTTATATCTGCATGAATCATTTCAAAGTCTGGAGGTGGATAGATTACATCAGCCACTGCTTGTTGCTCACCTCCAAGATATGCATTTTGAATACCAGATTCAGCCACTTCATTGTCATCACACAGGGGAGGATATCCAAGTGTAGCCCTGATAGAATTGGAAATCCATTTTGCATGCTCAGAACTGGCCTTGACTAACACTCTCTCCCCTTTATGACTTCTTGGGCCACATGATCTCTCACATCATCTTTCTGGAATCGGATTTGGCTATCCAAATACCTTATGCCCTCTTTAAAGAAAGGTCTAAGATTTGTAAGCTGTTCTGAAATGACCTTCTGTTAGTCTTTTATTGCAGTCTGTACAGCAGCAATCTCTGCTTGAAATAGCTTATCAAAATCAGCCTTGGCAGCAGCAGTGGAGGTTGATGGTTCATCAGACTTTTTCTTGAGTTCAGTGACTATGGCATTGTGAGATGCAGTCAAATTATCATTCATCCTGAGTTGATTCTCCAGCACATAACCTTGTTTTAGTGCTATATCATCAACTTGAGTCTTTATTTTCTCTTGATGGTTTGCCAAATAGACTACTGCATGAGCACCCTTTGTAAAACAATCAGTCATCTCTGTTTTATTAAGGTTCATTTCAAACCTTATTGACTTGATTTCCTGGCCCAGATCAGATTGTAGTGCTTTGTGCCCTTCATCAACATAAGTTTCTAAAGCTTTCCTTTGTTCATCCATCTTGATTTGCATGGCAAGCAATAGAGCACTGTAATCAGTGGATGGAGCTTGTTGAACTAAGGAATGTTGAGCAACTGTTTGGAGAGCCTTCTTATAGCTCTGGACTTCTTCTTTTGAAAACAAAGAACTTCTTTTTCTGAGCTTGCTCAGCTTCATCATCTTCAGAGTCTGATGTACTGGCTATATCCACCCTATCCTTAGGGCTGGATTGTTTTTCAGTATGCACATCTTGTGCCTGCTCAGTATCTAGCCTTATAGGCTCTTCCACAACTTCAATGTTCTCCCCCTCAGCAGCAGCATTCTTTACTGTATCAGCATCATTCTTTTCCATATCAAAATCTTCTTGATCTAAGTTCAAAAAGAGATCTTCCATTGTATATTCTGCTGGAGACTGTGCAGGAGATGTTCTGGTTTCATCAGCTATAACAGATGTGTCTTGGTGAACAACATCTGGTTCCTGAGTTGCTGGCTGATTTTGCTGATGGTCATCAGACAAATCAGAATTTATTATAGAGAAATCTAATGTATTAAGGTCAGTAAGTACCTCTTGAATGAGGAGGGTGGCTTGTTCACTCTCCAGTGTAGATGGTTCTGCTACATCTGGAAGCTCCCCCTGGATGTCAGCTGCCTCCTGAGGAGCAGGTGTCTTCTCTGCAGGCACATCAACTGGACTTTCAGGAGTGAAGACCACATGTTCTTCACTGCCTGAGCTGCTGGAGGACTCTTGAGGTACAGCAGCAGTCTTCCTCTTCTTCCTGGGAGGAGAGTCTCTCTCAGAAGCTTGTTTCTCAGGGGTGGTCAATTCCTTTGATACCAGCACCCTTTCCCATCTAGAGAATATCCTGGAGTCCATTCTCCTCATATGATTGATCTTAGATCCTGCAGCAGTGCTCATTACCTCTGGAATTGATCCAGCCAGGTAGAGACTTAGTATCCTGCCCAGATTGGGCTTCTTCAGGCTTTCTTTTACTTTCTCATAAACCACCATTGACCAATCTGTTTTCAGATTGAAGATGATTCTGGTCATGACTTCAAACATGGAGGCAGACACCCTGTCATGCCCTCCTGGCTTGCTCAGTATTACCTTACCCACTACTTCAGACAAGAACTTGCCTTGAATATTCATACCTTTCATGTTAAAGACTGATCCCACCTTCATCTTTGGATCCAGTCCACACCAAGTAAGAGCTTCCCTGGTCTTAGAAGCAGTTACGTCCTCTTCATCTTGTACTTTAGGTAGCTGAAGTACCTTTCTTAAAGACTTGGGTGAAATTTTGACTTTGGTGCCATGCACCCTGGACTTAATCCTGAAGCCTGAGTCATCTATAGACGCGCCAGAAAGGAATTCAATGACTTCCTTCTTCCATATTTTCGTTGGTTCTGAAACCAAGAATTCCAAGCCTGAATTGACAATTAGGGTTAGCACTGATTTGATTTCTTGGTCGCTGTCGTCAAATGCGCCTCGCACAAGCTCATAGCCTTCGTTTACGTTCTCTTCCAGCTTGGGAGCCATTAGGGTTTTGAGAATTAGTCTTGAGATGAGAGAAATGTCGACACAAGAGTTTAGGTCTCGAAACTTTGAAAGCGTGTCGACAATCAAAGACAGAACCCTATTTATACCTTTCTTGTTTGAAGACGAACAGGCGGGATGAATTTCTAATGATGTGTCGACACTGTCAATAAGTGTCGACACTGACTTATAATGTCTCGACACTCATGTGTCGACACAAATTTAGTCAACAGATTTTATGTGTCGACACTTGGTTAAGTGTCGACACCACTATACTCGACATGTGTCGAGACTTTACTTAGAAAAATTCTGAGTAAAACTTAAGTGTCGACACTTTATTGGATGTGTCGACACCTACTCGACATGTGTCGACACTAACATTCTGAAGTGTCGACACTAACTTCCTAGATGTGTCGACACCATTTTCCTGAAGTGTCGACACTTACTATTCTGTGTCGACATAGACTTGTCTATGTGTCGACACCTTTTTACTTAGCCAATTTTTGTTCTGTATACTTAGTCTAAATTTATCATACCTAGTTCAATTTTGAACCTATTAAACTTAGCTTCTTCTAAGGGCTTAGTAAACATATCAGCTATCTGATTATCTGTTTTAACATATTCAAGTGCAATATCATTTCTTTCTACATGCTCCCTAAGAAAGTGATATTTAATCTCAATATGTTTAGTTCTACTATGTGATACAGGATTATTAGCTATGGAAATAGCACTAGTAGAATCACAATAAAGTGGAGTTCTACTTACCTGACATCCATAGTCTTCTAGCTGATGTTGAATCCACAGAAGTTGAGCACAGCAACTTCCTGCAGCTACATATTCTGACTCAGCTGTGGAGATGGCCACACTGGTTTGCTTCTTACTACTCCATGAAATGAGTCTTCCACCTAGGAATTGACAGGATCCAGTAGTGCTCTTTCTATCTTCTTTGCATCCTGCAAAGTCTGCATCTGAATAACCTGTTAGATCAAAATCTCCATTCCTAGGGTACCAGAGGCCTAGATAAGGTGTGCCCTTTAGATATCTCAAGATTCTCTTGACTGCAGTCAAGTGAGACTCTTTAGGGCAGGCTTGATACCTGGCACAAACACATGTAGCATACATAATGTCAGGTCTACTTGCAGTCAAGTAAAGTAGGGAGCCAACTATCCCTCTATACAAGGTTTCATCCACAGGTTTCCCTGCATCATCCTTGCTTAGAGACATACTTGACCCCATAGGAGTCTTCATGGTACTGGAGGAATCCATACCATATTTCCTTATGAGTTCTAGGGTGAACTTTGACTGACATATGGACAAGCCACTTTCAGTCTGTTTAACTTGGAGACCCAAGAAAAACTTCAGTTCTCCCATACTACTCATTTCAAATTGACTTTGCATAAGCTTTGCAAACTTTTTGCAAAGGCTACTTTCAGTAGACCCAAATATAATGTCATCTACATATATTTGGACAAGTATTACTTTGCCTCTAGATTCCCTAAGGAATAGAGTCTTATCTATTTTCCCCCTTGTGAACTTGTTCTCAATGAGGAAACTAGATAGGGTTTCATACCAAGCTCTAGGAGCTTGCTTTAACCCATACAATGCTTTCCTAAGTCTATAGACATAATGTGGAAGAGTAGGATCAACAAAACCTGAAGGCTGCTCCACATATACTTCTTCTTTTAAATTACCATTAAGGAATGCTGACTTCACATCCATTTGGTATACTTTGAATCCTTGGTAGGTTGCATAGGCCAAGAACATCCTGATGGCTTCCAGTCTGGCTACTGGAGCAAAGGTTTGATCAAAATCAATACCTTCTTCTTGCCTATATCCTTTTGCAACCAGTCTTGCCTTATTCTTAATGATGACTCCTTGTTCATCTAACTTGTTTCTGTAGATCCACTTTGTTCCTATCACATTGTGATCTTTAGGCTTAGGAACTAAGTCCCAAACCTTGCACCTCTTGAACTGGTTTAGCTCTTCCTGCATAGCTTCAGTCCACTGTGGATCTTGTATTGCTTCTTCAAATTTCTTTGGTTCTATTTGAGACAGAAAACTTGAATATACTGCAGCATTCTGATTTCTGCTCCTTGTCTGAACACCTTGTCTTGGATCTCCAATGATCAGCTCCACTGGATGATCTCTTAGATGCCTGTTGGCTGGAGGCATCCTTACTTCTGGTTGTACTTCTTCAGCATCTTCATCATGCTGAGTTCCTTGAACTTCTTCAGCTCCTGGTACATGTAGTTCTCCCCCTGGACATAAGCCATCTTCTTCTACTTGCTGTCTTGCAGCAGGTACATCTTCCATGGTTAGCTTGTCCATCTTCTTAGAAAGACCTGTGGGGCTGCACACACTACTAGACAACTCATTGTTAATAAGAAGTGTCTCATCAAAAACTACATGCACAGACTCCTCTACAACTTGTGTAGTCAAGTTGTAGACTCTATAAGCCTTACTATTACTGCTGTACCCAACAAACACTCCCTCTTGGGATTTGGCAGCAAACTTAGTTAAGTAAGACTTCCCATTGTTAAGTATGAAGCATTTACAACCAAAAATCCTGAAATAGGATAGATTTGGTTTCCTGCCTTTCACTACTTCATAGGGGGTCTTGTTTAACCTTTTAGTGATGGTAGCCCTATTTATCACATGGCATGCAGTGTTTACTGCTTCAGCCCAGAAATATTCTGGCAGTGATGAATCACTTAATAGGGTTCTACCAGCCTCTATCAAGGTTCTATTTTTCCTTTCAGCAATGCCATTTTGCTGAGGTGTTCTAGGTGAAGAGAATTCTTGAAATATCCCATAGTCTTCACATAGTTTTGTCATGCTTTCAGATTGAAACTCTGTACCATGGTCACTTCTAATTTTGACCACTGTACAGTTCAATTCATTCTGAATTTGCTTAACAAAACTGTGGAAGACACTAGGTGTTTCAGATTTCTGCTTTAAGAAGAACACCCAGGAAAACCTTGAGTAGTCATCAACAACTACAAAGGTGTAGACCTTCCTACCTAAGCTGTGAACTGGCATTGGACCAAATAGATCCATATGCAAGAGGTATAAACACCTCACAGCATCCTTGTTGTCAATGCTTCTAAAGGTGGATTTAGTCTGCTTGCCCTTTTGACAAGCTGAGCAAATGCCATCTTTGACACACTTAACTTGAGGACCATTCCTCACTAACTCTTTACTAAAGAGTTTGCCAATAGTCTTGTAATTAAGATGAGCAAGCCTCTTGTGCCACTTGACACATTGAGAGACTGTCTCATCAGCTACAAGACAAACTGGAGAACTATTGTTCTCAACCATAATGTCTAAACAATAGACATTTCTCTTCCTATAACCTGTCAAAATGATCTTTTGATCACTTGACCTCTTGATATGACAACCATTTTTAACAAATGAGATGTCATACCCTACATCACTTAATTGACTTATACTAATGAGGTTATGTTTCAAACCTTTAACATAAGCCACTTGAGTAATGGTAACAAGGTTAGAAGAAATGTTACCAAACCCTTTGATGATTCCTTTTTCAGAACCACCAAAGGTCACCTTTGGACCATTTTTGATTGGGATGTAGTCCTTCAGTAGTCCCCTAGTTCCAGTCATGTGTCTGGAACATCCACTATCCAAGTACCATGTAGGGGTATGGCCACTTGGATTTTCCTGCAAAACAAATTAATGAACCTTAGAACCCAAAGTAAACTTGGGTCCTTGGTGATTGTTAGTTTGCAATTTGACATAGCTACCTGCTGTCTTTCCAACAGGTAACTTGCTACACAACTTGGCACTGGCATTGTGCCAACAATCCAAAGCAAAGTGGCCAACCTTGCCACAGCACCAACATTCAAATTTGTTGTACCTTTGCTTAGGTTCTGACTTAGCTGTCTTAACTACAGCAGTCTTGTTGAATGTTGGGGCTTTGCCCTTGGACTTGGACTGATCCTGAACAGTCCTAGCTGGATTAACAAAACCCAGTCCAGTCTTTCCTTTATGATGAACAAAATCATCAATCAAGGGTAGCACTGATTTAGGTTTTGAATACCTAGCTGCTAGCTCTTTCTCCTTCTGAAGATTAATCTCCAGTTTCTTAATTTGATCATTCTTAAATGTAATAGTACCCATCTGAATCACAGTAATGTGTTTCAGCCTGGCCACTTCATTCAGTTTTTGATCATAATTCTTCTCATAATCTATTGCAGCTGCCTTGAGATCAGCAATTTCCTTGGCCAAATTTTTGGCTAGGGTCTTGCTTTTCTTATAGGCTTGCAATAGTACTTGATATTCATCTAGGAGTTGATGAATATCTCCCTCAGACTCAGATATATTCTCATCACTTGATGAAGAATAATCTGACTCTGAACTAGAACTGGAATCAGAACTTTGAGTTAAACCTTGTACCTGACTGGGTCCTGGCTGCTCCAGGTTTTTGGTACTTTCAGTCAAAGCCATCAGTCCTTGGCTTTGACAGTCTTCTTGCTCATAGATAGATTCCATGATCTGCATAAACTCTTCTTCTTCTTCAGCAAATAGCCCAATATAGGCTTCAGCATCTGTCTCAGTGTCTGAAGAAGACATATCTGAAAGAGTCTTCTCATTCTTTGCAACAAAGGACTTCTCCTTCTTTCCTTTGAAGTGTGTTTTCTTTTTGTCACTGGATTCTTTCCTTCTTTCAGGACAGTCTGCAATAACATGGCCCTGTCTATTGCAGCAGTAACAAATTATCTTGGATCCAGTTGCCTTACTAGTCTTGGTCCTTTTCTTGTCCTTCTTTGAAGGCTTCTTTTCCTGATACTGAACCTCTTTCCCTTTGGAAGATGAAGGTCTAGACCTCCACTGTTTCTTCTTAAGGAACTTCTGAAAATGTCTGGTGAATGCAGCAAAGTCTTCATCACTTTCACTGCTTGTAGATTTTGTACTTTCTGACTCTTCAGATTCTGATTCAACTACCTCAGGAGGAGGAGTTGATGACTTGGTCCTGCTCTTTCTGGGTACATCTGACTTAAAGGCAACAGTCTTTTCTCTGTATTCAGTCCTTGTTGACTTTTCTTCTTCTTTTCTCACTGACAATTGCATCTCATAAGATAACAACTTGCCAAAAAGTGTGGGAGGAGGAATTTCTCCCAACTTTGCCATTTCTCTGATGGCACAGATCTTGGTGTCCCAGTCTTTGGTGAGGGACCTCAAGAATTTATCATTCAACTCATAGTTTGTGAACTCTCTTCCATATGACATGAGTTCATTTACAATTCTATAAAATTTCTTGTAGCATTCAGTGATGCTATCTCCTCTTCCTTGCCTAAAGCTCTCATATTCTTGATTAAGCAAGGACTTCCTATCTTGCCTTACTTCTTCAGAACCTTCCATATAGACAATGAGGGTGTCCCACATTTCTTTTGCAGTTTTACAGTGAATAAGGTTCTGGAAGGTGGCATCATCAATTGCACTAACTATTATATTCTGTGCTCTTTTGTCCATGGTTGCTAGGACAATCTCATCCTTGGTCATTTCAGAGAAATCCTTTGGAGTCCTCTGATTTGCATCCAATACTGAAATCTTCATGGGCACATATGGCCCTTCTTTGACTGTGATGTATATCCTAGGGTCAGAGGCTTCCATAAAAAGCCTAACCCTCTCTTTCCAGATCCCAAAGATCTCTTTTCTGCATATAGGTAGTTTCATTGAACCCAACTCCTTATGATTCTCTGAAGAACCCATGTTCTTGATTTTCTTGAAACTGTTTCCTGTTTCCTGACTTATACTGAATCTGCCAAACTGGATCTCCTCAGACAGTTAGTCCTGATTTTGAGGAACCTCCCTCTGATACCACTTGAAAGATATGGTACCTAAACACCTAGAGGGGGGGGGGGGTGAATAGGTGACCTAATCCTTTTCTTAATTCTTTGTTGGCAGTCAACAGTTTATAACACAGATTTCTGAATAAGTAATCACAGCACACAACAATTCTCAACACAGTACAATCACAGCACAGAATACACAAGATTTTATAGTGGTTCCCCAATCTTTGGGTACATCCACTTTCCCCCTTCGCCTATCTAGCAGTGTACTAGATTCGGCCAAACTTCTCCACTAGCTCAGAACCCAACAAGGTTCCTACCTCAGGCCCAAAGCCTTACACTCAGCCAAAAGGCCTACACTCAGCCACCCAGGCCTACACTCAGCCAATCAAGGCTTACACTCAGCCAATTAAAGGCCTACACTCAGAGTTCTTCAACTCCTACACTCAGGCACCAAGCCCTACCCTCAGCCTTTATAAAATAGGCTTACAATCACTCAGATCCAATGGATCTTACAAGTTTAAAATAGAAATTACAAATGCTAACTCTACAACTCAGAAAGGATGAGAGGAGTTGAGAGTTTCTTGAAGAGTTCTTGGAAGAACTCAGCTTGATCCAAACTGACTTAGCTTTCTTCAAAGCTTCTTGAGTAGAACTGAATTAGTCTGAATCTTCTGCAGTTGATCCTTGATCTCTGCTTCTTGAAATCCAGATGACTCTGAATTGTTCTTCTCAGCCTTAGTTCCAAAGACTGAATCCTTGGTTGGAGCTCTCTCTCTCCAACTACTTAGATCTGCAGTTGGACTGCCTGATCTTCTTGTGTTGATCCTCTATGTATCACTTCTTGATTTAATCTGATCAACCACTTCAATTATTCTCACAACAAGTAATGATTGTGAACAACTTGACCACTTAACAACTTAACTACTTATTCTGTAAACTGTGGGTGCCTATTTATAGGCTTCCTTCATGGTAACCGGCTGATCCGGTTTATAACAGACTTTTGACTTCTCTGACAGTTGCTGTAGACCGGCTGGATTGGCAGCTGTCATGTCAACCAGTCACTTCTTGAAATTCTCTAACTGTCAGTTAGTGTCGAGACTTTCTGTTCTTAAGTGTCGACACTTATAGACCAAGTGTCGACACATGTTGTGTAAGTGTCGACACAAGTCTACAAGGTGTCGACACAATTCCTTGTATGTCTCGACACAGTTTCTTCTGCATGTGTCGACACTGAAATTGAGTGTCGACACAAGTACTTGTACTTCATTCTTTATCTGTATTCTTCTAAGTGTCGACACATCTCCTTTGTGTCGACACATCTTCATGTGTTGAAACTGTCAAGTGTCGACACTGATTCTTGGTGTCGACACAAGTCTTCATTCTTGATTCTTCAGCTGAGTGTCGACACATTCCCTTAGTGTCGACACTTATACTTAGAATATTTTACAAGCTTTTCTGTTCTTTGCTAAGTGTCGACACAGCTCCTTGTGTCGACACTTCCTTCTAGTGTTGAGTCTTCTGGTTATGTGTCGACACATTGTGCTGAGTGTCGACACATTCTTCAAGTGTTGACTTCTTTGAGTGTGTGTCGACACATTGTGCTGAGTGTCGACACATTCTTCATATGTTGACTCTGCTGATTGAGTGTCGACACATTGTGTTGAGTGTCGACACTTGTACTTAGTCTCTGCAGAATTTTGCTGGGTGTCGACACAACTCCAAGTGTCGACACTTTCTGATGTTGACTCAGCTCTTCTAGGTGTCGACACTTCTGCTAAGTGTCGACACAGCTTTTCTGCATCCTTCTACACTGAGTGTCGACACAGCTCCAAGTGTCGACACTTTCTGACTGGTGTCGACTCTTCTTCCCAGGTGTCGACACAATGACTCCAAGTGTCGACACTGCATGTCTGGGTGTCGACACAAGCTTTCACAAGTGTCGACACTTGCCCTCTGGGTGTCGACACATGGACTTAGAATTTTTAGCTTCAGTCCAGTGTATTCCTAACCTGCACAAGTAACTCAAACAAACATCAAATACATTCTGATGTATATCATTGAGTTAGGTGAGGCTTCTTCAAATCAGGTACATTTGACCAATGTACCCAACAATAACCTTCACTTATGTGAATACACATAAGCCAAGGGATCTTCTACAAGGCTCCCATCGTATAAAATGTCCCATACCACTTTATACGTTGGGGTGTCGGTTATCACAAGCAGCATATAAATATTGAAATAACCTTAATTTATAAACTTGCCCACACAAGCTTATAGACCAAGGGGTCGTTTTGCAGGGCCTAATGTATAAGCGTCCCATACTACTTATACTTTAGGTGTCAGGGTTAAATGAATCGATTATGCTATGACATGCAAGTGGGTATGATGGACATGCAAGTGCAACACACACACCCGACTCTGTGCATATAGACCTTTAGTTCCCACTTTTTGAGAGCTAGCATCACTCTCGGGTACCACCGCTGTGGCTACGGCAGCAGCGGAGCGGGCGTCTCCGCTTCTAGGCCGCTATGCACACTACCAAGCCTTAGACCCCTCATCATACGCCTCTGTACACGTCCAAGGTGCACTCTAGAGTCTCGCGTACGTACTTTGCTGACAACCCGTCAGTCTTGTTGGGTCGGATGTGCGTTATCGGGGGTCATCCTCCAGACCGCAGTGTAAAACAACCCACTGGCCCCTCTAACTCTCACAACCTCCTGGTGCACCGTACTGCCATCGGTGTGACGAACGGCCAGTACCGCATGCCCCACCACTAGATTTATGCACATGCAAGTTTATCATATCAGAACCGAGCCAAAGCTCCCCGGACCATCCCATCCGTCACAAGTATCAACCGAGCCAAAGCTCCCCGGACCATCCCGTCCGTCACAAGTATCAACCGAGCCAAAGCTCGCCAGACCGAAACGTCCGTCTCTTATTCCAAATCTCATCCCTTTGAACACCGCGGGATGGCGCCCCTTTGAACACCTCGGGACGACTTAACCATTTCCAATACTTGTCCAACTAGTGAGTGCAGTGTGAAACCCTATTTACTAAATTACTCTTTTGATTTGTTCTTTAAGGTTTACGTTAACCCAGGACTGCCCCCGGTATTCCCTGTGAAGGGCTCTCAAGGGGCACTAGGAACTGTGTTGGGATTACGCCCAGCGTTCCCTTTCGCAAGGTACTTATTAATATTATTGGTTGATTTCCTTTACCCATTACCTTCTCATATTGCGATAGGCTAATCCTAAGGTAGTTTAGACCTTTCACTCTCGCGGGCACGACGATCTTTCGTCGAACTCGCTTACCTTCTAACACACATCCACGCGATTCCCACCACTCCTTAGAACTTTCTAGGTGACTCATCCACTTTTATTCAAACAATTCAACACGACTAACTCCACCATATTCCAACCCTTATCCTAATACAACTTTTCCCCAAATTACTATTTGCAGACCGACCTATACTAAGTGATGTTCATGATAGGATGTCCTTCGAGTTTTCATCCGAATGACCTAGGATTATTACTGGGGTCCTATCATGACATAAATGATTTAATTCCCGAATATTGTATTTTCCTCAATTAATCTTCTATTTAAATAATTTATTACAAGGGCCAATTATAGTCGAGTTGATCATGAAGTATACATTTTAGACATCATTAATGATCCATAAATTCATGATAAAATTCCATATATCCAAAAGCGACAATTTCCAAATTTGACATTTTACACAAACATTTATGGGGCCTAAATATATTTTTGCAGTAAATTCTCATATTCCAAGATTTGTAAATCAACTACTTGAAATTGTCATCCAAATAATTTGAGATAAATATATTACACTATTAAAATCCTAAAATTAGCATTGGCCAAACTTTCATGATTTTTCACAGAATATTTAATTCTAAATAAATTCAATACACAAATCTACAAGGGCATAATTGTGAATCAAGTACTATGAATATACTTCAAAAATTCCTAATTAAATTCCTAACAGTAGATATCATCCTAAAATCATCAATGGCCAAACTTTATATTTTTATAAGTTAAATTACTTTTTAAATGATTTATTTACCAAGTATGACCTTTACAATATTTATGAAGGAAGCAATATATAAAATCCTTTAAAAATTATAATAAAATTCAGAGACCTCTATTTATGTCAAAAACCTCTACTGGCCAAGTTCTACTAGATTCTAATTAAACTAAATGATCAAATTAAATCAAATACTGAATTGGATACTTTGATAATTAACAAAGGAACTACCATAAATATAATCCATAAAATTCCAATAAAACTATCTAGGGGTTCAATTCAGCCTAATATTCATTCTACCCCATTTTCACAGTTTTTAGATGAGGTTAAGTTACCATTTTGGCCTATTAGTGCTTCTAGCCTAAAACTAGGGTTTGACTTTGGAGTTACTTAACTACTTCCAAATTCCCTAATATTTCAACCAGAGTCTTAAATATATCTAAACTAACTCCCTACTAATTTACAAGGCCATACAAGGGCATTTGCCCCTATGTCCTTCACAACCCCCTAAAGGTCCATCCTTAGGGTGTGAACTTGGGTCCAAGGGTAAGTCAACCCTAATTCATCTATTTTTCCCAAAGAGGAGAGGGTACTTAAAGTAATACTAAGTCAGTGATCTAAAAAGGGCTATGCCTTCAATATTTTATTTTTTTTCTTCATTTGGCTATAAGCACACCAAGTCCTTTACAAGCCATCGCATGCAAGGTGTTTCCCTAACTTGTTGTGATCCATAAGGGCTAAAACTTTAACCATGCCATAATAATGTCCTCATGGACATGTAACCAAAAATTGGGGCCTTTTGGTGTTGAACTACTGCAAGAATCACCTAAACAAGCCTAGGGGTAATTTGGTAATTCCACCCTAATTTTAATTCCAATTAATCCCATTTTTTGGCAGGACCTCAATATGCCCTAAACCAGTTACTCCCCAAACGCTCAGGTCATTTGGTCCTCTGTATGGGCTTGGGCATCACTTTCAAATTTCTGCATTTTGCTATTTGCAGCCCAAGGCCATTTAATTTTTAGATCTTGCATGTGAGATATCTCAACATGCAGAGGGTTAAATTGTCTAATATTTCTACCACAGGTATAATATACTACTAAGGGCAGGCCACCAAACTTTGGGGCATTTTGGAGTTGATATGCTCCAAATATCAACATAATTTAATTTATCATATTTGGGCTAAAACTATATACTTAGTTTCCCCAAAAATTCCCAGTTTTGGGTAGGGCCTAGATATACCTAATTCGACCACATGCCCAAAATTTCAGCCCATTTGTACTTAGGGTTTGGGCAGGGCACCCATTTTAGTTTCTGCCCTACGCTAGGACCAGCCCTAGGAAAATGGCTCTATAGGGCAGTACACGTAACCAAAAATTATGTGTAACATGTCAAATTACAGGTGACTCCAAGACCTACAATTTTCATGTTGAGAACATTTTATGAAAAAGGATGTAAGGGCCCTAACATCTGACATGCAAAATTCAGATATAAAAAGGACACAAAATACACTATTCACAAATTAAATAAATCCAGAATTTCAAATGTTGCATGGCACTAATCCTAAAGCAAATCCGACGGCTGCTGTGTTTCTTCCCCAAACCGCCTGCATGCCAGCCCGAGTTTCACGGGGCTTTTCCCGGCCGCCTCCGGCGG
Source organism: Platanthera guangdongensis (assembly GCA_039583875.1). NCBI lineage: Eukaryota > Viridiplantae > Streptophyta > Magnoliopsida > Asparagales > Orchidaceae > Platanthera > Platanthera guangdongensis. Next base: position 74,304,777 of record CM077148.1, read on the forward strand.
CGCCTCCACCGGCCAACTTCTCCTCTCCCCTCACGGTGGTGGGGGCGAGCTTTTTCGGCGGCTAGGGCGGCCGGAGGTGGCGGCGCCACCTCACCCGAGAGCTTCAAAAATGACATTAATGGCGGAAAAAGAAGTGCTGGGCTCGGCTCATTTGATCCAGAACCCTAACCTAGATATTCCTAAGATCTAAGCATGAAGAGAGAGATGAGGGAGGACCTTCCCGGCGGCCTTGCGACGTGAGGAGCGGCGGGGAACCATTGCGGCGGCGGCGGCGCTTCTCCCTTGGTTTTCACGGCCAAAGCTTGGTTTCTCTCTCTCTGCTGCTGCTCTCCTTGTTCTGAGAGTGGTGAAACTGAAAGGGGAGAGGGAGAGAGTGAGAAGATGAAGTATGAAGGGGAGGGTGATAATTCCTAAGCGCAAGGTGGAGGGATTTCTTTGTTATTGTCACCATGCATGCATGGGTGGGCCCCACTCCATTCCAGCTCCTTCTCATGACTTCCAAGGGTCGGCCAGCCCATGTGGGGGCTGATGGCATGGGTCCAAGTGGCTTATTCCACTAAATACCCTTAAATATACCCCTTTCTCTCTCCTAAATTATTCTATAATTTTGAAATTCTCTCTCTCTCTCCTAGTCACTAAGTTGGCTGGTAAATCTCATATTGGCAGCCCACATGTTTATTTCATCCACCAAAATATTGTTAGCCCAAGTGAGTTGGGCTTGAGCTTGAGTTAGCCTATTTGGGCTAGCTTGACCCAAACCTAGGCTAGGGTTGACTTATGCCAATTTGGTCTTTGAGGTTGGCCCAAATGGGTCCTTGGTGACCCATTGGCCTCCCTTGAGGCCTAGGTAGGGTTGTATTGCCCATTTAGAGGTCACTTGACCCTTAAGTAGGGTACCTTGACTACTTTAGTGCTAGAGTTGACTTTGGTCAACTTAGCCTTTTTGGTTGGCCCCAATGGGTCCTTGGTGACCCGTTGGCCTCTCACTATGGTTATGAAGGTATGTGTGGGGTCCACTTGGCTAAGGGGACTTCAATTGGCCCTTGTGTAGGCCAGTTTGACCCAATGTAGGCTAGGTTGACCCATTTAGGGTTAGAGTTGACTTTGGTCAACTTAGCCTCTTGGGTGGACCCCAATGGGTCCTACGTGACCCATTGACCTCACTCTAGGGTTAGGTGGGCTTGGGTGGGGTCCACTTGGCTTGGGGATGGTCAATTGACCCTTAGTAGGTTGGTTTGACCCATTTAGGGTTAGGGTTGACTTGGGTCAACTTAACCCTTTTGACTGCACTCCATGGGTCCTTATTGATCTAATGGATCTTACCATGGTTTGATGAGAACATGGTGGGGGTCTTGAAGTCTTGGTGAAGCCTCATGTTTATCTTAAACAAAGGTTCAGGAATTTACTATTTGCAGACCATAGTGGTCTCACCCACATTCTTAGGTTTCCTTGGTTTTCTTGGGCTTCCTAGGGTTTGGTCATGACCTATTCATGGCCAATAATCACACTTAGAGGTCTAGTTGGAAATGGGATGTTACACAGGCCGCCTACCCGCCTGAGACCGGCGGACAGTTTATTGGAACTTGGAAATGTTGAAGCAGAGAACTAATAATCCACAGAAGCGACCTGCTGAGACCGCAGAGACCACACCCTTCATAGAACTTGACCGAAGTCACAGCCAAACTTCTGGCTCCTGGAAGCTAGTAGTGCGACCTGCACATAGCAAACCATCAGCTCTACTCAACCCGCACGGACAAGAAAATCCAGACCGCAATAATTGCCCAAGCCCCACTTACTGTTCACTCAGTTGCTGTAGACGTGTCGGGGGGGGGGTCTATTTATAGGCAAGTTGAGGAGTGTGGTCACCACATTAGTGAATAGAGTCACCACCCCAGCTCGCGCACTAGCAAAGACCCGTCCGCTGAGTCTACAAAGACTTAGCCGGATTTCAAGCAAACTACCAGGAGCAAGACACAGATGTTCACAACTAGGCAGACTTGCACCAGTCCGCCCACACTATGCGGACAAGGTACAGTCCGCACAGTCCGCACAGTCCGCAAACATCATCACACAAGGATAGCCACAACCCCTTCAGTCACAGTCCCCACCCAAACGAGGCATTCTGCATAGTACAAGACCAAAGCCTCCATTCTCCACAAGTCCACGACCAAAGGGCAGTCCGCCCGGTCAACAACAGACTTGGCGAATACTGCGAACACACTGGACTTGTCAAAGAATGTGACCAAGTCCAATAAAGCACCAAAGGACCTAGCGCGGGCTCAGCGGACAAGGCCCAGTCCGCCAACACCCAAAGCAATTGGCCAACAATTCACTATAGTAAGGCAGAGTACGCAAGCTATACTCGCACAGCTGCCCAGACAAACGGCCAACTGCCGGACTCCGACACCAGTCCGCGCAGTCCTCCACAACAGCTAACAACTGCTGCACCACCAAAGCTCGGCTATGGCCACAGCCGAACTCCAAGGCCAGTCCGCAACAGCGGACACCGCGGACTCGCCAGTCCGCAAGCCTCTTGTGGATTCAATCTCCAACCCACATTGCTACACAAGAGCTTGCAAAACCACAAGGCTGCTGATCAACAAGCACTGCCAACAGCCCGCAAACCGCAGTCCGCTCAGGTCGCTTCACAAGAAGCCCACCATCCTTGGCCATAAACTAACCAGGCCGCACAGCAGACCGCTCAGGTCGCACACCAGGCCGCTCAGGCCGCACAGGCTGCTCTTCAACAGCCAAGTCACCAAGACAGCCAACACCCAGGACACAACCAGCAGTCCTCCCAGGCCGCGGACTAAGTTCGCATAGGCCGCTCAGTCTGCCCGGCCTGCCCATCACCCACTTCCACTTCACAAATTTCAACAATGTTTCGCATGTGCGTTCTAGATTTCGGGAAGCAGTGGGAAGATCACCTATACTTGGTGGAATTTGCGTATAACAACAGCTACCAGGCGAGCATTCAGATGGCGCCTTTCGAGGCCCTTTATGGTAGAAGATGTCGCACGCCGTTATCGTCGTTGGAAACGGGTGAGTCGAAACTATACAAGCGACAAGAAGTGGAAGATGCAACCTCATTGGTACGAACCATTCTAGAGAGATTGCTAATTGCTCAGGACCGGAAAGCTAAGTACAATAACGCCAAGCATAGGAACATGGAGTTCGCTGTTAGCGACTGAGTGTACTTGAAGATTAAGCCGTTCAAAGGTCTCTCGCGGGTACATCACTTGAAGAAGCTAAGCTCGAGGTACCTTGGACCGCTTGAGGTTCTGGGGCGGATTCGCAAAGCATCTTATCGATTGAAGCTATCAGTGGAGATAAGTGGTCTACACGACGTATTCCATATATCGGTGCTGCGAAAGGCGGTACAAGAGCCTTCACAAGTAATTGCGGTCGATCAAGTACTGGTTGATGTTGGGTTGACGACGAAGGTCAAGCCCGTTTGCATTAAGAACTCGGAAGTCAAGCATTTGCGTAACAAGGAAATCAGGATGGTTAAGGTCTGTTGGGACAACTGTGGTCGGGAGGAGCTTTCATGGGAGCGAGAGCAGACCATGCTTGAGGAGTACCCTGAGTTATTACACTCAAGCACTATTTATGTTTTGTTTATATCTTTCCTTTCTATAATTTCGGGACGAAATTCTTTTAAGAGAGAGAGCTATAATGCCCCAAAAATCAAAAGAGGGACGGGTGGGGTTTTGTGCCATGTGTCGGACTTGGTAGAGGTCACACGGCCTGAGACACGGGCATGTCCTAGGGTCGTGTCGTATTCGTTTTTGACGAGCTACTCGAGTGGTCGATGAAAGACACTTTGTAAGACCCCGCCTCACGGATCCCAAAAAATGGCACGAAGGGGGGGCTCTTATGCCCAGAATAGCCGCCTTGCGGTAGCTTTAGCACACGGGCTAACCTGTACCACAAGAAGCCTATTCTGCCGGCCATAACCAATATCAATAAATTCCAACCCAACCAAAATATGATATAGAAGTCAAATCCACACAAGCATAATAGTCCAAAAGTACAACAAGGTAAGAAGCTATTAACAAGCTTCTATAGTATCAGAGTACAGTTAATATATGCCCAAAAGGGCTACATCAAAGTCGCTGCATACAAAACATTATTTCTGAATGTTTGGTTTGTCGGCTGTCAATTTCATTCAAAATTTCCTGTGGCTACAAACGTCGCCTAAAGTCATGCAACCACTCGTTGGAAAGATATTTTCAAGGACTTCAACTTTCGTGTTTAGTAAAAAGTCCAGTTCTGAACATATCACACCTGAAAATGTCCAAGAAGATCATTGTGTGTAGAACACAGATTCTGCACGCATCTTAAGACAGGATGAACGACATTGGTTCATCTTCCTCCTCAAGCCAATCTTCCCCAAATCACATAAGAAATTCCTCCTCCCTTTTTAACCCTCATAAGGCCACTTATCTTCACGAAACCGTCCCCCATCTTCACATATCTATTGTGTGAAGTTGATACCTGATGCTAAAGATCACGGTAGTGAGCCGGTCGCACAAGTAATATAAAATGGGTGTTTTCCCAAGTATCGATCTCACAAGGAACACAGTAAGGTGGAGTTAATCTCGAGGAGGACTTGAGATTGAAGTCCTTGGGTCGGAGCTAACTAAAGGGGCTTTGATGTTTGCGGAAAAAGAAAATAAAATGCTAACAACTACTCCTATGCAACACCGCTATGCGATGCTTCGCCAGGCGGGAAGGAAGACTAGTCGGGCCGCTATGCACCGAATCACTAGACGGATGGACGAGAAGGCTAGCGGATAAGGTGGTTAGAACGGCAGAAGGAGGGTCGTGAGCACCTCTTCGCAACGCACGCCACTAGCAATTGCTAGTGCGGCAAGGGTGGATGGTGGTGGATGGAATATAAGGCGCAACTCAAGCAACTTAGGCAGTAATATGAAATAGGAATCACATAGACATGAAACACATAACATAAACAACCACAGTGTACTTCATCAATATAAATAGGTTTAAAAACACCAATATTTAACAAGAAAGCAAGAACAAGTCAAGAGATCGACCGAATCCGAAGCCTTGCTGAGGATTCACGGTTGGAATTGTCGGGTTGTCATTCCGCGTCCAAGCTCGGTCCTCAACTGCGTTCGGGTTAGAGAAGGACTGTCACCACCTTCCAATGGCCCGTCTTCTTCATCTCACGATAGCGGACGAAGTTTGCTAGCTTTCCTTTGCTTGATGGCTATGTCATCAAACCCTACTTGAAGCTCACGGATGAAGGAGAAGGCCGAGAGGAAGCTCCGGCTTGGATTTGGCGGTAAAAGCTTGCCCGGAGCACCTCCCTAGGGTGGAAGATGAAGGGGAATGGCGGAGAAGGCGGAAAACGGCGGAGAACTGTCGAGCTCCGGAACCTCTCTCAAATTAGGGCGAGACCTGCACTATTTAAACCAAAAGCCGAAATGAAGAATGCGCACGATCACAGGCGCACGACCAGTGGTCGTGCGCACTATATCCTGTTCTTGTGCGCATTGGCATGGAATATCAGGAAGAAGAACTGGGATAACGCGCACGAGTAGTGGCGCACAACCAATGGTCATGCGCACTAAGTCCAATGGTCGTACGATTACGCCAGATAGGACTCCAGAAAAGAGGAATCAATGCACACGATCAGTGGCGCACGACCGGTGGTCGTGCGCTGTATGTCCAGTGGTCATGCGCTTACCCCAAGCTGATTCTAGAAAACGAAGAGTAGTGTGCACGATCAGGGGCGCACGACCAGTGGTCGTGCGCATTAGATCCCATGATCGTGCGCAGTATTCCTGTTTCACAACCATCCCGGAACGCGCACACGACCCCTATACCGAAAGTAAAAATCAATCACTGATATGTGCAGACATTCCATGCAACCACAAAAAGGAGTACAAATAATAAAAGTAACAAAATACACAACCACGGGCATAAATGTGCACTTCCTATGGAAATAAAGACAAGATGAAATATGAACGATATATAACTAAAAGTGAAGTGCAAACGCGTGAAAACTAGCCCAGATGAGTCCGAAAATAGGTATATAAAGTGGACTCATCAAAACCCCAGACTTAACTATTTGCGCGTCCCGAGCACACAAAATCTAAGCAGATAGGGAAAAATACTAGTTAACAAAGAAATTGCGATACGAAGTACCATGCGAAGTCGCATGCTCGCGCGCGTAAAAATATAATAGAAGAAATTTCTAAGTATACAAAATAGTTTATACTTTTCACAATGCGTATCAAAATTTTATTATTACTCAAAAATGGAATCACGGTGAATCATTCGGTCACGCGTAGGGAGAAAGTAGACTAATCGCTAGGCGAGCATTGCCAAAGATCAGGGCTCGGGATAACCTCCAAAGGAATCCACCAATGTCGGTGGCCATATGCTTTCCCTTTCGCATTCTCTCCACGGCACTGGTTTTGTTCACACACGAATCAGTAGGAATTTAGGTGAAGAGATGGGGCTTGGGTTTCGGTGAGGTAAACAAAGATAAAGACGAAGGCTATGCACCTAACCCAAATGAGCTAGTATAAAAGGAATCCATCAGCTAACCAAAATATATGCGGGTACACCACACCCCCAAACTTAACTTTTAACATATGGGTGTGTGCACCGCCTACTCCAAATATATTCACATTTCCAAAATGATTTTCAATTAAAACTTTTTCTTTTCATTCATTTTTTTCTTTACAAATATAAATATTTTTTTTTCTTTTTCATCATTTTATTTTCACAATTCAGCAGATATAAACTTGGGAGCACTTCCACATTTTCACAAATAATAACACCATGTCACATCCCAACATGAAAATATAAAACACTAAACTCGACTTGGGGGTGCGACTAGGATTGGCTATGAGGCTTTGGTGAAATCATGGTGGAGCTGAATCAAAAGGAGGGGTAGGCACAATAGGGGTAGCGAGATTAAGACGTTAGGAATGGTACAAAGCTCAACCGGGTCAAAATGATGGCCTACATCACGCTCATGCATGACTAACCTATACCCATGCTTCAAGAATAGCTTGGGGCAAGTTCTTAGCCAACGAGAAAGACTATCCATCCTCCCGACTCGAGCAATACAAAACTAACGGCCGTCTACACACATCCCTAAGCTACCGTCGGATTCACACCGGATTGACCAACTTTTGAGTAGAATAAAAAGTTTTTACGCAATTAGAAAAACATAAAACTAAAAGCATACAGAAAAATTAAATCTACTCCAATTTCTACACGCGACGAGAGCAGTTGACTAGGAGCCAAGCAAGGTCAACATTTTACTCCGTCTCACAATCCTATGTCAGCACCATAATTTTCCCAAATCTAACGAAGAAATGAGTTTAACTCGCGACACACTAACAGCTAAGCACGCACTCAAGTGGGTGCAGTGGTGTGCAGTGCAATGAACTAATCAAAATAAAACTATAAAAGCTTCTAGTATGCACATGAGATGTGTACGTGCAATAGGTAACAGATCTCTCCCCCAGACTTAAAATAAGCAACAAATCATAAGATAGAGAAATTAAAATCATAAAGAGCTAAGGGAAGAGTTTACCCCATGCTCAGCTAGTGAGCATACCAGAAGACGCGTGGAAACCTGAAGCAGGCCCGCCATACGAAGAATCAGAACCCTGCCAATTCAATTTGCCAAGAATACCTGCAGTGGTGAGCTCCGCAAAAACAAAACAAAAATATACAAACTACAAAGAAATACTAAAACTAAATAGACATGAAAAACAAAATGCAGAAAATGAAAGATAAGTACTGGGGTTATTGTCATCCCAGCACGACTTATTAAATTCTAAACAGTTCTAGCTTATAGTCCTATGAAATAAAAAGTGCACAGGTAACTGTTCCAATATCCGTTTCGGTAACGGGTACCGATACGGTGATAGAGCAGTTACCCCTCTGCCTAAATAATCATACCTGCTCCTCGCAGGCAGAGGAAATAGGAAGTAGGATGAGGAGGAGGTCTGGTCCTCACTCATCTCACCACAAAAAATATCCTCGCCTAGCATGGCATTGTCAACCATAGGTGTGCAGGGTGCGATGACAACGGCATTAGCACAAAGCTCATCGTCATCCCAACATACCTGTGGAGTCTCATCCTGCACAGGCTCAGATAAGGAAGGAGGATCAAGAAATAAAGGAGACGAAGAACTAAAATAATCAGAAAATGGGAGAGTGATCCCGGTCTCACTCTCAGCAGGATCCAAGCAGAGATCATCATCGGTATCATACGAGTCGTACCGAGGGGAATCCGAGAACTCAAGGTCCGTGGTGGTAAGAGGAACGACCTCATCCAATAAGGAGGTGCAAACCTCTGCATCAGAAAGAGGGTATTCCTCATCCCACCGGGGTGCATAAAAGTGTTCCGAAGATCCACCTTCTCCGTCGGAGATAGAGGAATCATCATCCCACTTCGGCGCAACCTCGGGCACCGAATCATCCACAATCACGGCATCATCAACCGACTCACAAAAAAGAGGAATAGCACAATCCGGCAAAAATTGTGGAGGGGCAAGGCTGCTCTCAAAAACAAGCACTGAATGAGCAGGCCTCATCGCAAAATCATTCGCTGACGCCACCCCGTCGACGACCGGAACAATCTCATCGTCCCATACAGGAGCGCCCATGAGTTCCTGCTCCTTTTTTGTTGGCTAACACCAGAGTGATCATCATCACTCGAGGAAAGCTCGTAAAAAGGGATCGAGGGACCCATGAAAGAGCTATATGCGGCCAGAGATTCTTCAGTAATCTCAACGGGTAAAGAATGAGCAAAGTGCGTTATATCAGTGTATGGGCCAGGCAACACCCTGGTAGGCCTGTCCACAACAGTCTTCCATGAACGGGAGGTTGTTGTGCACACGCCCTCAGAGGGAGAAGGCTTGCACAAACGAGGGCAATCCTTCAACATGTGGCCCACACCTTGACATAACAAACACCGAAGGCAATGCTCGGCATTCATAACAGCAATGGCATTGATGGATCGTCGCAAAGTGTCAAGGATACGACACTCAGCATCAGAATCCATCACGAACAAAAATAATTGTTGAAAAAGTGCTACACAGCTAAAATGAAAATAGCACGGATCTGCTATCTAAATCAAAAATCAGAAAAGGGCAAAAAGAAATAAGCAAAATAAAAATTTTAATAACCAAAGCAACTAAGAAAGAAAAAAAATGAAATGAACAAATGGAAAAGGGCTTCAATCTATTATCTCCCTCTCCAAAAACTCACACGACTGTGTTCCCCGGCAACAGCGCCAAAAACTTGATGCTAAAGATCACGGCAGTGAACCGGTCACACAAGTAATATAAAATGAGGGTTTTACCAAGTATCGTTCTCACAAGGAACACAGTAAGGTGGAGTTAATCTCGAGGAGGACTTGATATTGAAGTCCTTAGGTCAGAGCTAACTAAAGGGGCTTTGATGTTTGCGGAAAAAGAAAATAAAATGCTAACAACTACTCCTATGAAACGCCGTTATGCGATGCTTCGCCAGGCGGGATGGAAGACTAGTCGGGCTGCTATGCACCAAATCACTAGGCGGATGGACGAGAAGGCTAGTGGATGAGGTGGTTAGAATGGCGGAATGAGGGTCGTGAGCACCTCTTCGCAACGCACGCCACTAGCAATTGCTAGTGCGGCAAGGGTGGATGGTGGTGGATGGAATATAAGGCGCAACTCAAGCAACTTAGGCAGTAATATGAAATAGGAATCACATAGACATGAAACACATAACATAAACAACCACAGTGCACTTCATCAATATAAATACATTTAAAAACACCAATATTCAACAAGAAAGCAAGAACATGTCAAGAGATCGACCGAATACGAAGCCTTGCTGAGGATTCACGGTTGGAATCGTCGGGTTGTCATTCCGCGTCCAAGGTCGGTCCTCAACTACGTCCGGGATAGAGAAGGGCTGTCACCACCTTCCAATGGCCCGTCTTCTTCATCTCACGATAGCAGACGAAGTTTGCTAGCTTTCCTTTGCTTAATGGCTATGGCATCAAACCCTACTTAAAGCTCACGGATGAAGGAGAAGGCCGAGAGGAAGCTCCGGCTTGGATTTGGCGGTAAAAGCTTGCCCGGAGCACCTCCCTAGGGTGGAAGTTGAAGGGGAACGACGGAGAAGGCAGAAAACGACAGAGAAATGTCGAGCTCCGGACCTCTCTCAAATTAGGGCGAGACCTGCACTATTTATACAAAAGCAGAAATGAACAATGCGCACGATCACAGGCGCACGACTAGTGGTCGTGCGCACTATGTCCTGTGCTTGTGCGCACTGGCATGGAATATCAGGAAGAAGAACTGGGATAACGCGCACGAGTAGTGGCGCATGACCAATGGTCGTGCGCACTAAGTCCAATGGGCGTGCGATTACCCCAGAGAGGACTCCAGAAAAGAGGAATCAATGCACACGATCAGTGGCGCACGACCGGTGGTCGTGCGCTGTATGTCCAGTGGTCGTGTGCTTACCCCAGGCTGATTCTGGAAAACGAAGAGTAGTGCGCACGATCAGGGGTGCACGACCAGTGGTCGTGCGCATTAGATCCCATGATCGTGCGCAGTATTCCTATTTCATAACCATCCCGGAATGCGCACACGACCCCTGTACCGAAAGGAAAAACCAATCACTGATATGTGCAGACATTCCAGGCAATCACAAAAAGGACTACGAACAATAAAAGTAACAAAATACACAACCACGGGCATAAATGTGCACTTCCTATGGCAATAAAGACAAGATGAAATATGAACGATAAAGAACTAAAAGTGAAGTACAAATGTGTGAAAACTAGCCCAGATGAGTCCGAAAATAGGTATATAAAGTGGACTCATCAATACCACTTTCCTGTTGTAAATTGTATATGTTATAAGTTAAATTCTTAATTATGTTTGATCAACTAGTATACATCAGAGTACAACTAGTATACATCAAAGTCTAACAAATGTACCACAAATCCACCCTCATAATCCGGATTTGTAATCTTCCAGGATTACCTCGCAGGTAGAGGAGCCGCAGATCATGCAGTAGGACAGCCAGGCTAGGACGACAGGGCCTGAAGGGACGGTACCGTCACGACCGTCAGTCACCGATGTGAGTGTCGAGCGACTTTGATGTAGCCCTTTGGGTGTATATTAGCTGTACTCTGATACTCTGTAGAAGCTTGTTGTAGCTTCTTTATTTGATGTACCTGGACTATTATGCTTTGTGTGGATTTGGATTCTATATTATATTTTGGTTGGGTTGGAATATATTGATATTAGTTGTAGCCGGCTGAATAGGAGTCTTGTGGTACTAGTTAGCCCTTGTACTAATGCTACCGCAAGGCGGCTGTTCTGGGCATAAGACCCCCTTTGAGCCATGTTTTGGGATCTTGGAGAGGGGTCTTACACACTCGAGACAGCGAACACGGCCTGAGATACGGGCGTGTCCAGGGCCATGTTGTGCTTGGGTTCGATGATTGTCTCGAGTGTTCGACAAAAGGTACTCGAGTTATCGAACACGGCCTGAGACACGGAAGTGTCCCAGGCCGTGTCCTACTCGGGTAGTTAGCCGAGTTGTGTCTAGGGAGAAATACGGCCTGGAGCCCAGGCGTGTTCGGGTTTGACACGGGCGTGTCAAATGAGATACGAGCATGTCGAATACCCATGTTCTCCTCAGGTTGGTATTGGTCCTGTGTTGATGGAGAAACACTCCCAGCTACATGGGCGTGTACTGGATGACACGGGCGTGTCAATCCTGAAATGGGAGTGTCGAGAGCCCGTGTAATTTTCGGGATGTGACGTTTTCAGCATTGAATTGGGCACACGGCCTTGGACACGGACGTTTCACAAGCCGTGTTCGGCCCATGTTTTAGATTTTAAGTGCGAATCATGGCCGTCCATTTCCTTCCTTTGGGATCTAAGGGTCCTGGCTTATCCTGGCAGGATTTAACCCGGGAATAGGGTTTAAAAACCCTCATTCTATTTGAGCTTTCTCTTTCTAAAGTTCTAGAGAGAGGGGAGGGCAATGAAGAAGGAGGAGAGATATGGCCATTGGTGGAGCTTCGGAGCCCCAAATAGCGAGTCGAGTTCAGATCTACAGAGGCGAGTACGTTGCGGTGCTTTTCATCTGCATAGATCTTCATGGGGCAAAAGAGAAATGCAAGGGTAACGATTCTCATCTTGGAAATGTGAAGCCCTGTTTTCCATGGCATAGGAAGCCCGCTCTCGCGAGTTTGCGGTGAATTTGAGGTGTACCTTCGGGTAGTTATGAATAGTCCCCGTTGTTTTGCATGTAGAGTCCATAATCGAGAAACGGACATATGCATGATGTGTGAAGCCTACCCGGACAAGTTGGTCTGGATCGGTGATGTTGCATTGCATGAATGGCCGGAGAAGATTCCGCACAGATGGTTGTTTTTTGGGTTGTCTACGCAGTAGATTACAACATGGAGCCTTGGGGACTAACTCCGAGGTGCACCCGGAAAAGTAGGCAGATACGTGATTCTGCCAACTTGGTGTCCTGGGAGCCAACTTGTACATAACTAGGTTATGTAAAGTGTGTGATCGATTTGGGACTCGGGAAAGCTTGACCCGCGTATATGGATTAAATTGACGTTGTGGTGTGTGCAACGGATTAGGCGAAACCGTACCCACTCTATGTTATTGTAACGACCCGAAACTCAAAAAGAGACGGGAGGCGTTTTGAGCCAAGTTTGTAATTTGGCAGGGGGCATACGGCCTGAGATATGAGCGTGTTCCAGGGCATGTCGTGTTTGGGTCGACGATTTGGCCCAAGAGGTCGACGAATTTTGGATTCGACGATCGTCGATCAGCGAACACGGCTTAAGAAACATGCGTGTCCCCGGGTGTGTCGAGCTCGTGTCGACGATCTGCCCTGGAAGTCGACGATTTTCACTCGATGAAGTGTCGAGACAGCGAACACAGCCTAGGACACGGGCGTGTCCAAGGCCGTGTCAGGTGTTCGACGACTGTACTCGATGAAGTGTCGAGATAGTGAACACGGCCTGGATCCCAGGCGTGTTCGAGTATGACATGGTCATGTCAAATAGGACACGGTCGTGTCCAAGACCCGTGTGAGTCTCGGGTTGGTGTTGGTCCTGTGTTGATGGAGGAACACGCCCGGGAACACGGGCGTGTATTGGATGATACAGACGTGTCAGGTCGAAAATGGGCATGTCAGGTGCCCGCGTGTTTTTCGAGACGCGTCGATGTCGAAGGCAGATGGGGAACACGGCCCTGGACACGGGTGTGTCACAGGCTGTGTTCAGCCCAGGTTTTGCATTACAACTGCGGATCGTGGCCGTTCGTTTTTTTACTTTGGGATCCGACGGCTGGGGGTTGTTCCTGCTGGGATATACCCAGGAATAGGGTTTCAAATCCCTCATTTCCTTCACTTAGTCTCTTGCTAAACTCTAGAGAGAGGGGAGAGCAAGGAAGGAGAAAGCAGACTAGATCCGGTTACCGGCAGAGCTTCAGAGCTCCAAATCACGAGCCGATTTCGGATTTTGGAGGCAAGAAGATTGCGATGCTTTCCATCTGCATACATTTCCATGGCGCCAATTAAAAATGCTAGGGTAACGACTCTCATCCTAGGACATGTGACGTCGTCTTTTTCTTTGCATAGGAAGCTCGCTCTCGCGAGCTTGCGGTGAGTTTGAGGCATTCCTTTGGGTAGACATGAATAGTCCCCATTGTGTACATGTAGAGTCCGTAATCGAGAACGGATATAGGCATGATGTGTGAATCATACCCGAACAAGTTGGTCTGGATCGGTGATGTTGCATTGCATAAATGGCAGGAGAAGACTCCATGCAGATGTTTGTTTTTCGGGATTTCTACACGGTAGATTGCAACATGGAGCCTTGGGGATTAACTCCAAGGTGCACCCGGAAACCTAGGCAGATGCATGATTCTACTAACACGATGGCCTGGGGGCCAACTTGAACATAACCGAGTTATGTGAAGTGTGTGACAGAAATGGGACTCGGGGTGGTTTGACTCACGCATATGGCTTAAATTGACATTGCAACGTGAGAAACGGGTCAAGCGGAGCCATACCCCATCAATGTCGTTCGGTGGGAGCTGTTGGCATAGATGAGGTTCTTCGGTGGTCTATGGCTTAAATTGACATGACCCATGCCGGGAAGACAAAATGCTCGCAAGATTGGCCGTCCAAGTGGCGGTGGTGAGACCAGGGTGTCCATGGCTTAAATTGACGTGACATTGACCGGTTCACCAAGAATGTGACCTGAGTGCAAGGGGTGTGTGGTCATGCATGCCCACGACTGTGATGAAGTATCTATCTACACTACTTGGTTATGCTAATAAAGTGTAGGGAAAGGAGCATCGCAGCCCCGAATTTGGGGGCGGGATCGTTATAATTTGGTCAGCATAGTTGACCGTTTCTTTTGTTTGCCACCGTGCGGTGTATTGTTTCTTGCAGGTGCTGCGGAGACGAGCGGTAAATAGCGGGCCAAAGCCCAAGTTGAGAAGCCGGCCCTCGAATGCCTATTTTGAGTGTTTACTTGTTTATTCATGTGTGACTGGTCTGCGTGCCATGGTATAGAAGACACATTTTATTTGAGTAAACAATTTGTAAGGCCTTAAGGCCATTGTACTGGTGTATTGTAGTTCATTTTTGTTGGTTTGGGTAGTGGACATTCATGCTCGTGCTCGGTTCTTTTTTTGCAACTTTAAATTGTTTCCGATAGAATGACTCTGTGTAGGTTGTTGGATATTAGTTGGATGGTTTACATTAAGTAACCACCCAGTCTGTCTGTGGTATATGGTGTCGGGCCCCGGTCGGACCTACTGCTATATGCTATACGACGGATAGGGGGTGTTACAGTCGTTCAATACAAGTGACCTAAAGTACTTAGGACTTGTCGTTGGTATAGATGGAGGTTCTTAGGAGGTCTATAGCTTAAATTGACGTGACTTCTGCCGGAAAGACCAAAATTTTCACGAGAAATTGCCGTCCAAGGGGCGGTTGTGAGACCGCGGACTTTGAACGGGTTCACCGAGAATGTTCCCTAAGAGTACGTGGTGTGTGGCCGTGCGAGCCTGCGGCTGTGATGATGTGAAATTTCTCTATTATATGGCTAGGCTAAAAAAGTTCAGGGAAGGAGCATCGCCGCCCGAGTTTAGGGGCGAGATCATTATAATTTGGTCAGCTTAGCTTGCCATTGCTTTTGTTTGCCACCGCTTTGGTGGATTGTTGCTTGCAGGTGCTGCGGAGCCGAGTGGAAAATAGCGGGCAAGCACCCTTGTTGCTGAGCCGGCCCTTGAAGGCCTAATTTTGAGTGTTTTCTTTTATTCTCATTTATGACCGGCCTGCGTGCCGAGGTTTGGAAGACACTTATATTTGAGCAAACTATTGTAAGGCCATAAGGCCAAGTACTTGTGTATTTGTACGTTCATTCCTGTTGGGTTTATGTAGTGGACATTTATGTTGTTGGTTGCATTCTTAAAATTCAACTTTTAAATTCCTTCTGCTAGAATGTACTCCATGTAGGACGTTGGTTATTGGCAGGATGGTTCCATTGCGTAACCTTCCGGTCTATCTGTGGTATATGGCGTCGGGCCTCGGCCGGACCTACTATTATATGTTATGTGACGGAAAAGGGGTGTTACACGTAAGAACCAAACGAACAGAGGAATATGAGGGTCGTAAGCACCTCTTCGCTACGCACACCACTAACAATCACTAGTGTGGGAAGAACAGATGGATGGCAGAAGGAAAATAAGGGCGCACCTCAAGCAAATAACGAAAACATACAATCACATAGACATGAGTACACATAAACATATATTACAATAAGCATACTTCATCAAATATAAGAGATCAACAATACTATCAACAACAAGAGAAGAAAAGTGTGCGAAATCGACCGAATCTGAAGTCTTAATGAGGATTCACGGTAGGATTTGTCGGGTTGTCATTCTACATCGTAGCTCGGTCCTCAACTGTGTCCGGGGTAGAGGAGGCTGTCACTCACTCCGAATGGACCCGTCTTCTTCATGTCACGAGACAGTGGATGATGGCACAACTTCTCTAGCTTGGTAGATAAAGCTAGATAAAACTCTCCTTGAAGCTCAAGGATGAAGGAGGAGGCCGAGAGGAAGCTCCGGCTTGGATTTGATGGTGAATGCTTGCCCGGAGCACCTCCCTAAGGTGGAAGATGAAGGGAAATGGCAGAACCCTTCCTTGGAGGCGAAAAACGGCAGAGGAGAAAACATTTTCCTTCAATTGAGGAAAATTTACCCTTTAAATAGAAGCAGGTCAGAAAATTAGGCCTGCACGGTTTGGCGCACGACCGTGCGCTAATCGTGCGTTATTAACTTGCAAGCCAGGCTTGGGGAAGATGAAGCGTTGACCCGTGCGTTTTACTTAGCGCATGGGCGATTCCGCCCGTGCGTGAAGGAAATCACACAGGTAAACACAGAGCGCAGGAATGCAGGAGAAAATAGTTGAACTGTGTGTTTTACTCGCGTACGGGCGCTGTTGCCCGTGTGTGAAGAAAATGCACGATTAACCACAGAATACAATAACAAGAAGCTACAGGAAAACCGTGCATTTTCTTAGCACACGGTTTCTAAGAAACTGTGCGTTAAGATCGTCGAGCTCAGTTCGTCGAGCTCAGCTCGACGTTTCTCCTGCACAAACAAAACGAACGATCTCAAAGGACCGTGTGCTAAGAAAATGCACGACCTTGCGTTTTCCTCAAACCTGCATCCAGACTTGGGTAAAACGCACCAACTGCATACAAACCAATAAAACTAAAGAGAGCCCTCCAGCGTCACAGAAATGCAAGGAAAAACATCTGGAAAGATCCCTTAGGGAGCACCTTGTGCTTACCCCCAACAACAGAATGCACAATTGCACTCCCTTAGGCCAGAAAAGTGCACAAAGCGGTCAATGACCGAAGGATGCAAATATAACTGATAACTGGTTGAAATGCAGTGTACGAGTGAGAAAATAAGCCCAGATGAGTCCGAAAATCTCTATATAAATAGGACTCGTCAGGTCCTGGTGGATGAATCACAAGTTTTCTTTAATTCGATCCACGAGCACGGTGGGAGAAGTCATCCTGCTCATCGAGCTACTCCTCACTTCGTCCGCCAGGAACACATAGTCCCGCTCCAGTTCCTGCAGCCTCCGTTTGCCGAGTGCACTCTCCTCTTGGACCCTGCACAGCGAGAGTACCTGCTTCTTGAAGATTTCGATAGTTCGCCTTCTCAGCTCGGCAAGGTCCATTTCGGCGTCCAGGAAGTCCTCCATCATATTGGGTGAAGGAGGTGGAGAGTGGTGAGCTGGCTCGGAAGATTCTTCAGGTTTAGAGTGGTTGGGAAGGCATGCAAGAATAACAAATTCAGATGAGGAGCTTGGGGTTGCAGAAAAGATCAACGCTTCAGAACTAACCATATGAGGTGGTCCCGCCGAGATGGGGCTGCCGGGAAGAACTTGGTTCCCCTTGGAAGGGGGGAGAGAGAGGAAGTTGGTGGGCCTTGCAGTGACCCGGAGCCTGAGATGTTGGGGAGATCAGTTCAAAGTTCGGGATGGTGATGACCCCAGCTTTACCACCCGCGAGTAGAGGAGCAGGTGTGGGTTGCCGAGAAGGTGCGCGAGCTGGCGATTTCAGCTTCAGCGAGTTCATCCTCGTGTTCCCAAAAGGGGGTGATGGGTTTTGCGGGGGAGCAACAGGAGGAGTTTGAGGCCGCTAGTCATCGTGAGGGGAGTCGACTCACGGCATGGAGGCTTTGTCGTAGGTCTGATGACTGTCCGGGTCGGCAGAAATATCAATGATCTCTTTTATTTTCGGTTCGGGAGCTGGACCAGAGGAAGAAGTGAGACCATGATCTATGGTGGAGGCCAGACAACAGTAGACCGACTCGGCAGCTTTTGGAGCTGATTTAACCTTTTTGGCAGGCTGAGGATTTGGAGACTCGCACGGAAAAGCACTGGGAGATAAGTCGACCAGGCTGGCAGCGCGAACGGCGTTGATCTCGCGGGCATGGCTAAGCCTCTCTTGGAGATCTTTGGAAAGAGGCATCTCGACAAGTTTAGAGTAAGGGGAATGACAAAGGTTGCCCGGTTATGTGGGCTTATAAATAGCCGATGGTGGATGCCACCAAAAGATTCTCTCTAGCTCCTACCACACTCACTGTATTTTGCGGGGTTGGATAATGCTTTTCGAGCTTGGCACAACCTCGCAAATAGCGGGGATGTGTACAACCCCATATTCGACGAGTAGGATCAAATGGAGCCAAGCAAGCCAAATCAGGCAGTGCAAGTCCCAGGCATGTCGGAAAGGAGGCAAGGGCTCGTTTGCCTCGCCGACTCGCCAAAGCAAGTTGGAATACTTGTGGGGTGAGTGGATCAAGTGGGCTCGCACTCTTGTCAGGTTCTTGACAAATAGCGGGCAAGTGGGGTAGGCCAGGCCCGCACTCGCCTAGAGCCAGGAGAAGGCGGCTAGTGCCAGCTCCATCAAGCACTCACCGCCCCAGGTGAGTTGATGTTTTTGAGGGCCACTCACCCATTGTTCAATGATGTATTTTTACGCTTCCACCCCACTGGTCTTCCTAAATCCTTTCAAAACAGCAGAGTTACGCTGTTGGTAGGCTGACCTAGACTGCATATAGCTATTTGGAACAGCGAAGGTTGGTTGTTGGCAGAACATTTTGAGAAAACTATAAATAGACCCAAGGGGGTACCTCAGAAGGCATGCTTACTTGTGCCCAGGTCTTCTTGTGCTTTCTAAGGTATCCTTAGCTCAGCACTTGTCTAAGGATTGGAAACGCTCTAAGACCTTCCAGGTGAGTGGTGGAACCTCCTTGTTGGAGCCTTGGGTCCGTTCCTGGTTATAAGACTTTTGTTGTTTGAGCTTGTGAGAGAGAAGTAAGTGTGTGATCACCACTTCTCCAAGTGTTCGAACACAACAGAAGCCGAATTTCAGTTTCAACAGTTGGTAACCCTTTGACTCCACTCTTATATATTTGTACTATTGATCGTTCTTTACCGCTTATCTAGTCTTGCTGAGGTATTCTTTCCTTTTGAATGCCTCAGGCTCAGAGCAGTGGTCGTTCGAGCTCTTAGAGTTGGTAGTTACTGGTGTTCTGCAGTTGTTGTAGAGGTTCTTCCAATACCATTGTGAGGTAGATCGTTGGCTTTGTTTTAGTTTAGATATGCAAGTTGTTTGGTGGGTTTGTGTCAGGTTATTGATGCCCACTAGTGTTTATTGTTAAATGTTAAGTTACTTGTTAGCTGATAAGCTTTTTTTTTTGATTGATTTATTGGGTTAACATGCTCTCTGGGAAGGATTTATGCTAAGATTGCATGTTAGTTATATTTAAAATATAAAAGAATCATTTTTCTGCCTATCTCATTCATATCATCGTTTTAAATCCAAAGTCATTATATTTTAGCAATGTAAAAACTCTTCTTGTACTTATATTAAATCTTGAGGTATGCATATCATGAGGTGTCTTATTGGACATTCATGCTCATATAGGATATTAACTGAATAAATAAACTAATTTTCGCAGCGTATATTAATATGTTTACCCGTGGACTAGTTGATCCACTTAGCCGTGGGATACAGCCATCAAAACTTAACTAAAAACATATTTTCTCCATATCAACATGAGAATTTCATACCAAGTGTTAGGCTTAGGTTCTCGCCTGAGCATCTGCAGTTGTCCCCTGCAAGATGTAGCATCATGACGTATATTTTCTCTTACTCTGATGCATTGTTTAAATACTGAGAAAATGCGGGTTATGATAGTATTCACGTGTTATTTTGACGAATGATTTTGATTCGTCGAATATTGACATGTATACTTGATGAATTCTATTTTGCCCGGTTTAATTCCTTTAAGTCTGTTTCGGTGTGGTATGTGACTATCGACTGGTTCGGTAGTCTGTATAACTATGCTTTGTACAATAAACCGAAAAGTAATTGTACGGTTTTCTTCTAACCTAACCGAGCGACGACGATCTTCTTCCCGATGGAATGTTTCCGTCTAGGTCGTGATTGCCGCCTTGTTCCCGCCGACCACCCGTCCCCTTGTCGTCACCGAAATAACATTTCATAAGTGTCGTCTTCGTCATCGCCGCCTCTCCTTTAATGAATCTAGTAGTCCGTGGAGACATTGAGGTAAAGCCTTCTTCCGACCTAAATCTTGTGTGACAAGAGTGTAGGGTTCTTCATGATCGTGTGGATATCCGTAGAGGCATGGACACTATTCTACGCTCGGAACTCCGGTGGTTGTCATTCGTTGGAATCATTCAAATCACATTGATTGAGTATTGACTCAATCCCATAAAGGTAAAAATTGCATTTATAGCAATGTTACTTCTTAATCAATGTTCATAACAAGGTCAATATTTCTTTTTGGTTTTCTTGTTCCTTATTCCGCTGCGCACAACAATTGTGACGTATAATAAAACCCAACACCACTGACTTGATTCTTACGAAAGGCAAAGCTGGTCATCGCAACCGCATTCCAGAAGAAGAACCCCGAGTACCGCCGTACGAGAGATCTACTCGTGAGGAAATAAGATAAGTAATTGTAGAGGAGTACAGACAGGTGGGTCGACAAGAAATTCCCACCTGATGACCCTTTCACCAGGGCTCTCCACTTGCGCCCCCAGTTTTGGCCCATCTGATCTACCATGGGCTCAAACTTCTAAATATCGAAGTATTCAATGGGTTGGATGACCCCTTGGAGCACATCAAACAATTTACTACAATTATGGGGATCTATAACGCACCAGACCAACTACTATGCCAAGTTTTTCTGGCTACCCTCAATTGCCAAGCTCGTACCTAGTTTCATTCCCTAAGAGAGGGAACCATCACAAACATCACCGAGTTAACAAAATAATTTGCAGACCAGTTCAATGCCAACAGGAGAATTGTTCGTGATCCTTTACACTTGTCTGGAATCCGACAAAATGAAGGAGAAAATCTCAAGTACTTCTTATGTCGATTTACTACAGAAGCTCGTCAAATTCCCGAAGTCGACCCAGAACTCTTAAGAGGGGTGTTTCTTAGAGGGCTTCTCCCAGTGGTTTCTACTCAGCTCTAATGAGGGAGACTGTCCCTAGCTACCCAAACCTTCTACACCATGTAGAAGCACAGAGTGCCGGGATGAAGCCATTGAAGCAAATCATCAGCAGTTTGATGGAGACCAAAAATGCAAAAGCTACATGGAGTAGCCTTCAAAAACTCAAGCAGGAAGCTTCCGGGAAGAACGTTTAAATGGCCAGTGACGACGTGACTTTTTGGGGGACCAGCCTCCCCGAGAGTAAACTCCGTTGAATAACATCCGCACGAACGTACTTTACGCCATCCAAAACGAACCGGCTTTGCACTTCCCCAAGAAGCATGTCCCTAATCCCAGGAATAATCAGTCATAGTATTGCAAATTCCATCGAGCAACTGGTCACACCACTGAGAAGTGTGCATGACTGAAGGACGAGATTGAATGCTTAATTCGCCAAGGACACCTCAGTAGGTTCCTACAAGTACAACTGCAGGATCAACAAGCTCCACCCACGAAGGTGAGGGATCAACAAAATGCCCAGCTGGGAAGAGTCGACGGTCTGCAAACTATCGGAAACATCAAAACTATCGCCGGATCACTGATTCCCACTACCCAGATACTCTTAGTAAGCACATAGAAAGATGTTCACAAAGAGAAAAGGTGCAAGCAAGATTCCACCATATCCTTTGGGGACAAAGTTCTCCAAGGGATCCAAACACCTCACCATGACCCTCTCGATATCAGTGTAGGGATCGGTGATGCTCTCTATAATGGCAGGAGAATACATATTGATAGCAGGAGCTCGATCAACGTTCTATTCTTCTCCTCCATTCAGAATCTGAAGCTTACTAATCAGCATCTCATGCCAGTGGCTGGACCGCGCACGAAATCCAGTTCGTCGTAGTAGATTCAAGTTCAGCCTATAATGCGATCTTTAGAAGACCTATTCAGTCTATCTTTAAACCATTCCCTCAATCACGCACCTCGCATGAAGACCCCCACTGCCGTAGGGGTAGGGGTAGTGCGGTGAAACCAGGAAGCTGCTATAACATGTTATTCGAAGAAATTCTAATCAATAAAATCCACGACATTGAATATCGACAACTTTGACATACAAGAAGCGACGATCTTGCAGACAAGGGACCACAAGGAGACAAGCTCTCTCCTTTATGGGAAGGACCGTTTGTCGTCACCACAACTATAAAACCAGGAACCTACAAACTATGAGGCACGAAGGGAAAACCCTACCCCAGACATGGAATGTGCAGAACCTATGAAAGTTATTTAACTTAATGTTAGATAATCACCTAGGGGGTGAATAGGTCTTTGAAAATTTCTTAGTCTTTATGCAGTTTTCCTTTTTATGTGATCTAGAGCTTATTATTAGAACCTGCAATATAAAAGAAAACAAACAACACACCCAAGCACAAAGTTGTTTATAGTGGTTCCCCAATTAGGTACATCCACTTTCCCTCCCACCAATCCAACTCTCTTGTTGGACTTGGCTCAAACTCCACCAAAATGCTCCTCAGAGCTTACACCTCAGGCCATCAGCCTTACACACAGGTTCTCTTCAGAACCCAAACTCAGAAGCACAAAGTTTCCTACCTCAGAGCCCTGCAGTGCTCCGACAGCTGAGTGGTCCACTGACCACCTACCTCAGCCTTATCTCTAAGGCCTACAGCTCAAGATTTTCAGCCCTACTACTTCAGTCACAAAGCCCTACTCTCAGAGTGTTGCAGCACTAATACAAATCATTACCCTTCTGATCAGTTGTAAATATACCTAGTTTTATGTACATTATTTAAGTAGTTTTAGTTTTCTTTTGTTGTTTTAGGTTAAATTTCTTTAATAAAATGCTCCATTTATTGTAAATAATTGGCTAACTTCTTTTATTTTATTTTTCAAAAAAAATCCAAAATTCTACCAAAAACAATAATGTCAGGCCCGTGTAGTTTGAGTCACACCCATGACCAGGGGCGTGACACATCAGACCCGTGAAATCAGTAATTTTCTGAAGAAACAGTGTGACACGCCCTATCACACGACTGTGTCAAATGTGACACGGTCGTGACCTAACCCGTGTCACAACGCTCGATGATTTTCCGCTCGAAGTTTGTCGACCCGACAAGGACACGCCCGTGTGCCATGATCCGACACTCCCGTGTCATTCCCGATCGATGATTAAGGCTTCCAGCTCGACGAAACTGCATTCAATGTTCGTCGACCCGACCCGACATGCCCGTATCAAAATGCCACACGGGCGTGTACTGCTCCAACTGGCCCGACAAACCGCCGCTGGCGCCCACTTCAACATCCCCGACACGCCCATTGTCACGCCCGTGACTATGGGCGTGACTTCCACGTGGACCTCCCGAAGTCAACAACGCCATCAAATCGCCGAAATCAGATGATGAATAGTGTCTACACGCCCACTATCACGCCCGTGAACTGCGGTGTGACCGCATCATTTTCAACTGCAATGTCAAATCTCCAGTCGAATCACCGGCCGCCATTTGAATAGTAATGACACGCCCCCTGACACGCCCGTGTCAGTGGGCGTGTACTTGGAAAATTTTGCCTTTAAAAGGCCAGCTGCTGTATGAGTTAAGGGTTCCGAAATTTTGAGCCATTTTGATGTTAAGTGCTGCTGTTTGGAGCTTGCGAATGCCCACCCCCACCCCCACACCCCCTCTCCTTTTTATGTTTGTTTGTTTAAGCTCTTGTAACCGACTTCTTTTGTAATAAAAACGTTAGTATTTCATCCCTACATGCTCTGCAATGTCTCTGAAAGTCTCCTTTTCATCAATCTTATGTATTTATGATTTCATTTTCATATTGTGTGTTTGCGTGTATGAGTTCAAATTGTGAAATTTATGTTTTAAACGAAAATATTTTTGTTTTACTTTCATTTATGTTCAAATTTCTAGCCATTATTATAGCCGTTTTCCTTTTCATACTCTTTAGAATTCGTTAGACTTAGGATTTTTATGCTTCCAAATTCGTTCTTATGAACTTGTAAAACAATAAAAAAAGTGGTTTTTCATTCCTCTTAACTTAGATTTTTCTTTGTTTTGATTATAAAACTATTGCATCTTTTTAGCTTTCTTCCACTTTTTAAACTGTTTTACAAAGCTATAAGAATGTATAATGCGTTATTTAAATTTTTCAACTACTTTGATTTTCGTAATTACTTAAAAAGATTTTTGCTCAAACAATTTTTATGTCAATTTTTTATGCATTTCTATCAAAAAGTAACGGTAAAAAAGTAAACGTTTTAATTTTTCAGGAACTTGCTTTTCTATCTTTAATTTGAAAACACTTTGCTCAAACAATTTTTATTTTGTCTTTTTATTCATTTCTACGACATTCTAGCGGTAAAAATGCAGTTTTTTTTTAATTTTTCGATAACTTTGTTTTTTCTTAATTTTTTCGCCTGCGTGCGTGCGTGTATAAGATTAGTTTTATTGCTTTCTCCAATTATGTAGAGTATGTGCGTGTGCACATTTATTTCTGCCTACTCGTTAAGAGTTAAATGGCGTGTTTTAATTTTTCACCTACTCATTTGAGTAGGATTTGCAGTGTGAGTATTTACTTTCTGCAGTGTGAGTATTTCATTTTCTGTCGTGTGTGTGTGTGTGTGTGTTTTTATTAATGAAAGCATGTGTTTTAATTTCAGCAAGTGTGTGTTGTTTCTATTTCCGCCTAATCGCTAGGAGTTAAATGGCTGGACTTTATTTGAGTAAGACTTGTTGTATCTATTTCCGCCTACTCGCTAGGAGTTAAATGGCCGGACTTCATTTCCTGCCTACTCGTTTGAGTAGGACTTGTAATTTTTAGCTTTTATTTACCGCCTACTCATTTGAGTTAAATGGCAGGTTTTTATCTTCCGCCTACTCGTTAGGAGTTAAATGGCCGGACTTTATTTCCCGCTTACTCATTTGAGTAGGACCTGTACTCGCATTTATTTTCGCCTACTCGTTAAGAGTTAAATGGCGTGCCTTTATTTTTCGCCTACTCATTTGAGTAGGATTTGTGTGTGTGTATTTTAATTATGTAAGTGAGTGTGTGTGTATGTCAATTTTGCAAGTGTGTGTGTGTGTTTGCATTTATTTTGTCCTACTCGATTGAGTAGGACTCGCTTTCATTTCAGTCCTACTCGTTTGAGCAGGACTTGCAAATTTTCAGCTTTTATTTCCCGCCCACTCGTTTGAGTGGGGCTTGCAATTTCATTTATGCAATTTTCTCTTACCGGTAACTTAGTTTTATTTCTGTCTCTTTATTATATGTTTGGATGAGTGCGAGTGTTTTTATTTGTGGTAACTTTTCTAATATCTGTTTATCTTGCTTTTCTTCTTATTCTCTTTATAACCCTTCAAAAAATAGTTTAGAACACTCCCGTAACCAAACTGATAAGTTACCCCATTCTGATGAGTGGCTAATCTCTTTTAGCCCTCGGTATCGAAGAGATTTAGGATATAAAAAATGTTTTAAATAACTAAAGCCCTCATTTTTCAATTTAATTAAAAACTTAAGGTTTATCCCGGGTTAACGACGCGTAGAACCACATATCGATGTGTGGGCTCTATTACCGTTATCCATACGCTAGCTAGCCGAGATGTCGTGCGTATAGACTGATCACCCCTGGGTAAAGAGAGTTTCGCACTAACCCTCGAGAGAAGAGGCACGCTAACTCTACCGGATTGGGTTCCCCACCCAATAGTGGGGTTCTTAGTGTACTGCGGGTATTAAGAGGAATCCTTCGTCGGACGAGAGCCCGGTCGAATAGCCTTAATGTCCAGGTGAGCGATATTCCTAGAGATAGGCGAGCTCATACTTTTGGAGCCTCCACGTCCAAGTTTCCGCTTTAATTAAATTGAAACTTAGATCTCTAGTTATTCAAATCTATTTTTAATGCTAACGTAATTCGATACCGAGTGTTATCTCTTCATCGACTTTAATCTTAATCTATTTTCGTCCTATTTTAGTAAAAATCAACAACTTACTATTTCGGTAAAATAATAGTGCTTTCGGAGCAGTATGGATAATCAACCCATTCCCATGAAATTTACGATCTGGATATTCCCCAGAATATTCTGTATTACTTGCGATAGGTGCACTTGCCTCCCTTAGCAAGCCCGCGGCGTTCGACTCATCGAACCAACCATCTACATAAGAGTCTGTTTGCGGGCCATCAAGTTTTTGGCGTCGTTGTCGGCGAACTTTTAGTTGTTATTTCGAATCCGAAGTCTATTACTTTTACCTTTATTTCTAAAAACTAAAAAAAACAACAATAAAACTTTACTTAAAATCCAAAAAAAAAATAGTTTTCTAGTTTACTTTTTAGGGTGTATGACCCGTGGACAACCTTCGGAGTCTGAAAATTTTGATTTTGATCCTGAGATCGAATGCTCCCTTGCGCGTATTCGGTCTCAATGCCGAAATCACTCTTTGGATCCCGAAGAATCCGTCGGAGAACCCTCTGTCGTTGCTATGGTCAACCCCAATCCAAACGCGCCCGTCGATCGTACAATGTCATATTACGCCCGGCCGAATTTGGACGATATTAGGTCCAGTATAGTTCTCCCGATGGTGGCGAACAATAATTTTGAGATCAAATTGAGCGTTATCCAAATGATCCAAAACGTCGTGCAGTTCGATGGACTGCAGGATGAGGACCCGAACGTTCATTTGTCTAGTTTTTTTGGAAATCTGCGATACCTTTAAGATTAATGGCTTCACTAATGATGCCATTCGTTTGCGCCTTTTTCCATTCTCCCTCAGATCCAAAGCTAAGGCGTGGTTGAATTCCCTCCCACGAGGATGTATCACCACCTGGGCAGAGCTTGCGGAACGGTTCTTAACGAAGTATTTTCCGCCCTCCAAAACTGCAAAGTTGCGGGCGGACATTTCTTAATTTGTGTAGAACGATTCCGAGTCTCTGTTTGATACTTGGGAGCTCTTTAAAGAATTCCTCCGCAAGTGTCTGCACCACGCGCTGCCTGCATGGTTGCAGGTCCAAATCTTCTACAATGGGCTTAACTATCAGACGCGTTCAAATGATTGACGTGGCTGCCGGGGGTACCTTGAATAATAAGACCCCCGAGGCTGCACAAGCTCTTATTTAAGAGATGACTATGAACTCCTACCATTGGAACGTCCCACGGGGACGTACCAAGCAGGCGGCCGGCCTCTTCGAAGTGGATGCAACTGTCCACTTAGCCCTTCAGTTGAAAGGCTGACGAAGCAGGTGGCAGAGATGTCTGCTGCCTCCACCACTCCGCCTTGGGCGATTCCCCCTAATGCCGGCATAGTCAATGAATTCGTAGAGTACGTGGGAAATGCCGGGCGCCCTTCCTTCAACCCCAACAACAACCCTTATAGTAATAACTATAATCCGGGTTGGAGGAACCACCCCAACTTCTCATGGAGCAATGCGAATAATGCGCAGCGCCCGCCCAATTCTTTCGCGCACGGATTTCTGCCGCCTCCCCCTCTTCCAAAACCATCCCCGATGGAGGAGAATTTTTCTAAATATATAGCTTCCAACGAGTCAAATATCCGGAACATCACCGGATCGCTAAAAAACTTAGAACTCCGGGTTGGACAGCTAGAGCAAATGATGTCCGAGCGCGCGCTTGGGGCACTGCCGGGAAACACGGAACCCAATCCGTGGGAAAATATCAACGTTATAACCCTCTATAGCGAAAAGGAGGTGATCGATCCAAAATGGACCAATCCGCAGGGATTCTGAACTAGGGCCTCAAAAACTTGATGGCCCGTGAACAGACACTTATGTGGGTGGTTGGTTCGATGAGTCGAACGCCGCGGGCTTGATAAGGGAGGCAAGTGCACCTATCGCAAGTAAGATAAAATATTCGGGGGAATATCCAGATCGTAAATTTCCTGGGAACGGGTTGATTATCCCTACTGCTCTGAAAGCACTATTATTTTACCGAAATAGTAAGTTGTTGATTTTAAATAAAATATGACGAAAATAGATTAGAATTAAAGTCGATGAAGAGATAACACTCGGTATCGAATTACGTTAGGATTAAAATAGATTTGAATAACTAGAGATCTAAAGTTTCAATTTAATTAAAACGGAAACTTGGCCGTGGAAGTTCTAAAAGGATGAGCTCACCTATCTCTAAGAATATTGTTCACCTGGACATTAAGGCTATTCGACCGGGCTCTCGTCCGATGAAGGATTCCTCTTAATGCCCGCAGTACGCTAAGAACCCTACTATAGGGTGGGGAACCCAATCCGATAGAGTTAGCACGCCTCCTCTCTCGAGGGTTAGTGTGGAACTCTCTTTACCCAGGGGTGATCAGTCCATACGCACGGCCTCTCGGCTAGCCAGCATATGGATAACGGAAATAAAGTCCACACATCGATATGTGGTTCTACGCATCGTTAACCCATGGTAAACCTTAAGTTTTTTAATTAAATAGAAAAATGTGTCCTTTAGTTATTTAAAACATTTTTTATATCCCAAAGCTCTTCGATACCGAGGGCTAAAAGGCGCTTAGCCACTCATCGGAATGGGCATAACTTATGAGTTTGGTTAGGTGAGCGTTCTAAACTATTCACTGAAGGGTTATAAAGAGAATAAGAAGAAAAGCAAGATAGCCTGATACTAGAAAAGTTACTACAAATAAAAACACTCGCACTCATCCAAACATATAATAAAGAGACAGAAATAAAACTAAGTTACCAGTAAGAGAAAATTGCATAAATGAAATTGCAAGCCCACTCAAACGAGAGGGCAGGAAATAAAAGCTGAAAATTTGCAAGTCCTACTCAAATGAGTAGGACTGAAATGAAAGCGAGTCCTACTCAATCGAGTAGCAAAAAATAAATGCACACACACACACACGTAAACTTGCATAATTGACATACACACACACTTACATAATTGAAATACACACACACACACACAAATCCTACTCAAATGAGTAGGCGAAAAATAAAGGCACGCCATTTAACTCTTAACGAGTAGGTGAAAATAAATGCGAGTACAGGTCCTACTCAAATGAGTAGGCGGGAAATAAAGTCCGGCCATTTAACTCCTAGCGAGAAGGTGGAAGATAAAAACCTGCCCTTTAACTCAAATGAGTAGGCGGTAAATAAAAGCTGAAAATTACAAGTCCTACTCAAACGAGTAGGCGGGAAATGAAGTCCGACCATTTAACTCCTGGCGAGTAGGTGGAAGTAGATACAACAAGTCCTACTCAAATAAAGTCCAGCCATTTAGCTCCTAGAGAGTAGGAAGAAATAGAAACAACACAAACTTGCTGAAATTAAAACACACGCTTTCATTAATAAAAACACACACACACACACAGACAGGACAGAAAATGAAATACTCACACTGCAGAAAGTAAATACTCACACTTGCAAATACTTCTCAAATGAGTAGGTGAAAAATTAAAGACACGTCATTAAACTCTTAACGAGTAGGCAGAAATAAATGCGCATACGCACACACTCTACCTAATTAGAGAAAGCAATAAAACTTATCTAATACACGCACGCAGACGAAAAAATTAAGAAAAATAAAGTTATCGAAAAATTAAAACAACTGCATTTCTACAGCTAGAATGTCGTAGAAATGCATAAAAAGACAAAATAAAAATTGTTTGAGCAAAGAGTTTTCAAATTAAAGCTAGAAAAGCAGTGCCTGAAAAAATAAAACGTTTACTTTTTACCGTTAGTTTTTGATTGAAATGCATAAAAAGTTGAAATAAAAAATGTTTGAGCAAAAATCTTTTTAAGTAATTGCGAAAATCAAAGTTGTTGAAAAATTTAAATAACGCATTATACATTCTTATAGCTTTGTAAAACGGTTTAAAAAGTGGAAGAAAGCTAAAAAGATGCAACAGTTTTATAATCAAAACAAAGAAATATCTAAGTTAAGAGGAATGAAAACCACCTTTTTTATTATTTTACAAGTTCATAAGAACGAATTTGGCAGCATAAAAATCCTAAGTCTAACCAATTCTAAAGAGTATGATAAGGAAAACGACAATAATAACGACTAGAAATTTGCACATAAATGAAAGTAAAACAAAAAGTTTTTCATTTTAAAACATAAATTTCGAAATTTGAACTCATACACGCACACACGCAATATGGAAATGAAATCATAAATACATAAGATTGATGAAAAAGAGGCTTTCAGAGACATTTCAGAGCATGTAAGGATGAAATACTAACGATTTTTATTATAAAAGAAGTCGGTTACAAGAGCTTAAACAAACAAACTTAAAAAGTAGAGTGGGGGGGGGGGGGGGGCGTTCCTTACATAGCACTAAAGCAAGCTCCAAACAGCAGCACTTAACATCAAAATGGTTCAAAATTTCGGAACCCTTAACTCATACAGCAGCTAGCCTTTTATAGGTAAAATTTTCCAAGGACACGCCCTCTAACACGGGCGTGTCAGGGGGCATGCCATTAATATTCAAATGGCAGCTGGTGATTTGACTGGAGATTTGACATTGCGGGTGAAAACGTTGCGATCACGCCCCAGGTCACAGGCGTGACAGTGGGCGTGTCGATACTATTCATCATCTGATTTCGGTGATTTGATGGCGTTGTTGACTTCAGGTGGTCCACGTGGAAGTCACGCCCTGGTCAAAGGGGTGATAATGGGCGTGTTCGGGAGGTTGAAGTGGGCGCCATCGGCAGTTTGTCGGGCCAGGTGCAGGAGTACACGCCCGTGTAGCATTTTGTAACATCCCATGTTACTTTTAGAGCCCTCAACTTAGATTGGGTTAGGCATGGGATGGGTGATAGGGTAAATTAGCTAGGTTTGACCCTAGGTAGTGAGTTGTAGCCATGAGGGGCCCACTAAGGGGCCAAAGTCAAACAAGGTCAAACTTGCCCAAATAGGAACCCTAGACACACCTTGACCCCACCAAATTGCCCTAACCCTAAAATAATCTAAGTAGACCCTAGGGCATGTCATTAGGTCAACCCTTTGACCCTAGTTGACCAAAGTCAATCATGGCCCTAATTTGGTCAAACCTATACCTATAGGCCCAATTAGCTCAAGTAGGGCACCACATTGACCCAACCCAAGTTGGGTGGTGCCATTATGTTGGATCCCTAGTTGATTTGGGCTAGGTTCACTAACTTAGGATGTGACCCAACATGTATAGCTAGAGTCTAGGGCAAGTCCTTAGAGTCAATATCAGATGGACCAGCTATCAACAAGACCATAAGAGACTCAAGACTTAGAAGATTTCAAGACTAAGTAAAATGAGTTTGACGTTCGTCGAACTCAGGTCGACGAAATACGTTCTCAGCTCGACGATCTTGAGATATTTCTCTGAGCTGAGCTCGACGATCTTCATTCTCTGTTCGACGAAAACTGGGATACTTCAACAGACTAAAGTCAGGGTAACTCCAGATTATTCTAAGTCCAACTTAAGGCTTTTGTCGACGAACAAGATTCTGAGCTCGATGAATGTGGACCTCGAGTTCACAACAACCTTATGTTAAAAGATCTCAGGACGACGAAGTCAATTTCTCAGGCCGATGAATTCTCAGGTCGACGAACCGTGTTTTAGGTCGACGAATTCTGGAACCAGAAGATTTGTGTCGACACCAAGAATACTCTATCGACACCAACTATGTCTACACTGGAAGATGTGTGTCGACACCAAGAATACTCTGTCAACACCAACTATGTCGACAATGAAGGATTTGTGTCGACACCAAGAATAATCTGTCGACACCAACTTGTGTCGACACCAGAAGTTTTCATGTCGAAACACAAAATATCAATCAACACAAAATATTTGACTAAGTCCAGAATTGTTGCTGAACTCCAGTCGACGAATGCAATTGTCAGCTCGACGAATATCAGACAGAAAAGGCAAAGTTCTGAAGCATGCAAGTTCTGTCATCAGCTCGACGAACTTAGTAACTCAGCTTGATGAATTCTGTTATTCGTTCGACGATTTCAGACTTATCCATTTCTGGCATTCAATCCTCAAATGCAATAATTCATGACAGACTAAATGCTCAAACATTCTCTGAAAGTAGCCGTTAGAGGAAGCATTAATCACAGTCTTCTTCAGGAATATTACTTGCAGATTTTCCACGGGACAGTTGAGGAAATGATTAAATGTCTATTATTCTCAAGGCGTCAGCATTAATTACAGAGGATTCAAATGTTTGAAAAGATATAAAAGAAAAGAAGATCGACAATCAGTACAAAGAATCAGAGCACAAGATCAAAACTCAGTCTAACAGTCAGAAAAACACAGACACGGACTGACTGTAAGAATTGATACAGCATCAGAAAAGCTTCTCACAAACATCATATTGAAGCTTACAGTGATAGGCAGTGATATTCATTAAGAAGAAGAAGAACAATCAAACTATATCAAGAGTCTTCTTCTTCAACATTCTCTCAAGGACTTCCAAGGACAACAAATATTAAATCAGTCAAGAAGATCCTGCATCACTGCTTGTCCAGAACACTGATTGAAGACCTATCACCCTGCAGCAAAGCTTCCTGATATTCCTGAATCATTCAATCTCTCAGGGGGAGCTTTTGTTAACATCATTCCACATCCGTATTCTCTCTGATTGTTGACAGAGAAGACAAAATCACTCTCTCACCCCCTCCTATACAAAGGGTTGTCATCTCCCTTCAAAAGTGATTCCTGGTTCAAGTCTCCTTACCAAAAGACTTGAGTTGGTTTTTGGGGACCTGATCAAAACCCATTGGTGTCAGGCACCTGATCAAAAACCTGAGTGGATTCCTAGCAAGGGTGGTAGAAGAGTGGATGTACCTAGTTGAGGGGGAACCACTATAAATTTCTTGTGTCGTCTGGTTGCTCATCTTTTCTTTTTGTTTCTTGCTGTGTGGCTGTGATTAGGTAGATTTTTATCTGATTTACAATTTTCAATCACTGCACCTTTCAGTTTACAGCAAAGGCTGTAACAACACTTTTTGTTTTGGTACTTAACAAATTTTTAATATACTCTATTCACCCCCCTAGAGTATTATAGATCTAACCCTCCTTTCAATTAGTACCAAATCAAGGTTCCTTTGGTTGCACAAGTTAATCATTGAACCAAAGATCCTGTGTTAGATCTACATATCACTTTGTTCACATTTTGAAGTAGAACCACAGTCATGACACAGAACAAAGATTATGCAAGCACCAGACCTCCAGTTTGCAACTTGCAAAAGTTTGGAATCTGGAAGGCAAGAATCAAATTGTATATGAATTCTATTGATGAAGATATCTTTGCTTCCATCTTAACAGGAGTACCTCCAGCACCTGCAGCTTCTACAAGCACCTCAACAAATATGACTGCAGTATCTCCTCCAGACTATAATGATACCTACAGAAAAGCCAAGATGGCTGATGCAAAAGACATGAACATATTGGCATAGATAATGTCTGATGATATTTTCCAGAAGGTTGCTGAGAGCACATCAGCAAAAGCCATTTGGGATTCCCTGAACCAAATGGTTGATGGATCAGCTGATGAAAGGAAGGATAGGAGATCAAATCTCATATCCCAATATGAGAATTTTAAGAAACAGGAAGCTGAAACAGTCTCAGAGATGTATATTAAACTAAGCTCAATCATTAATGAGCTAAAAACTCTGGACAAGGTCATCACTCTCACTGAAGTGAATGACAAAATTCTGAAGTGCTTCCCAAGCTCATGGGACACAAGGATTTGTCCTATCAAGGAGGCTAGATGCCTGAATGAGATGTCAACTGAATCTCTACTGGGCAAACTGAAATCTTATGAGCAGCTAATAAAGACAAGGGAGGCTGCTGAACAAAGGACACCTCCTGCAGCTAGAAGAGATCAGAACATAGCATTCAAAGCCTCAGAAGAATCAGAAGCTACTGCATCAAATGAAGAGCTCATGAGTCTCTTTGTAAAGAGATTCTTCAAGATGGCTAGAAAAGACTTCAGGAGGAAGTCAGCAAGAAAGGATGACATGCTAAAGTATGATAAGACACCAACAAAGGAAGTGGTGTGTTATGGATGCAGAAAGCCTGGGCATTTCCTCTCTGAGTGCCCAGAGAATCAGAAGAAAGAGAAAAGAAGAGAAAGGGAAAAGGATTCCAGAAAGCAGTTCACCAGCAAACCCTCTTCCAGCAAACATAAGAGGAAGGAAAAGGGGTTTGTAGTTGAGTCCTGAAGTGATACTGAAGAGGAGTCAACATCTTTAAGCTCCAGTGAAGATGATGAAGAAGAAAGAGCAAAAGAGGTTTGCCTCATGGCAATTGAGGCCTCAAGGAGCAACTCAGAAGAAGGAGAGTTTGACAATGAGGAAGCTTCTGAATCAGAAGATGAACAGGTATTATCATTGTTTGATTATAATTCAGAATATTTTAAATTAGAATTTAAGATCATGTGTTTAGACCTAATCAACTCTGAGAAGGAAATCAAACTTCTCAGAGATAAGCAAGTTAACTATGATAGCTTAGTATTAGAAAATACTAAATTAAAAAATGAAATAGATATGTTTAGTGAACAAATTATCCTTCTGAAAGATGAATTAAATAAGGCAAAACAGCTAGAAAAATCACTAAATGGAAGAAGTAAATAACTAGAAGAAATCACTAACACATCTAATGCTAGATTGAATGGAAGTAGGTTAGGATTAGGTGCCTCATCTAGTGAACCACCTGTTATTCAGAAAAACCATATATCACAACCCATAAACTTTATTTCTGAGAAAGGAAAGAAGAACACTGATCAAGTAAATAAGGTAAATAAAATTCTTTAACAAATTAAAACTAAGGACAAAATAGAAAAATAGAAAACACCAAGTAAAAACAAAGTTCAGCAATTTTCGTCGAACTCAGATTGACGAAAAGGGGCCAGTTTGTCGAACCCAGATAGACGAACTCTGGAAGCCAACTATAGTTATCATTATTCGTCTAACTGCGATCGACGAACTTTGTATGGTTCGTCGAGCAGAGATCGACGAACGTGGGGCGCAGAGAATGAAAATATTTATTCATTGGGCAGATATCGACGATCTCAACCCAATTCGTCGAACTCTGGTCGACGAACTTACAAAAATTCGTCGAACCCAGGGAGACTTAATCAAAACTTTAACTTTAACAGAAACCTAAATACTTCTAGGAAATCATTTAATCCCCTAGCTGACTGGAACATTCCACCTAGGAGATACAATCCCCTAGGATATAAATCCTAGCCAGAATTTTCTGTTATTTCTAGTTTCTCCTATCAGCCATACAAAGTGCCCAAGGTAACCTGGGTCAAAAATCACTAACTGTTTATATTGCAGGTGAAAAGTGTCCAGGGGTAAATGAAACTTGGTACTTGGACAGTGGCTGCTCCAAGTATATGACTGGCAGCAAGGACATCCTGTTCAACTACAAGTCCAAGTTGGGGCCAAAGGTTATCTTTGGTGACTCAAAATGTGGTCAGTCAGAAGGAATTGGAGAAGTAAAAATAGGAGCTGTCACATTCAGAAAAGTGACATATGTTAGTAGACTGAAGCATAACCTCATCTCCATAAGTCAATTATGTGATGATGGTTATCAGGTATACTTTAACCCTTCTACATGCTCTATCATTGATAAAAACAACCAAACTGTTTTAACTGGAAGTAGACAAGGCAACATTTATTTAGTAAATTTTTCTTCTGCCACTACTGATATCTGCTTACTGAATTTAACTAGTAATCAGAATGATTTATGGCACAAAAGATTAGGACATGTAAATCTGAAAAATATAGCTAGGTTATCTAAGCACAACCTTGTTAGAGGTCTACCTTCTCCTCCCTACAAGATGGAAGATCTCTATAGGGCTTTTCAATTAGGCAATCAAACTAAAACTAGTTTCAAATCAATTAATAAGAGTGTTTCACCTAGGATCTTGTACTTGCTACACTTGGATCTTTTTGGACCCATTACAGTACAAAGCCTTAGGAGGGAAATCTTACACTTTAGTTATGGTGGATGACTTCTCTAGGTTCAGTTGGGTTTTCTTTCTGAGAACAAAGTCAGATACATTCAAGGTTCTTACAGATTTTCTCAGGACCATACAAATTGAGTTCTCTACTCATGTTGCATTGATCAGAAGTGATCATGGCACAGAGTTTGAGTCTCTTCTTATGCATGAGTTCTGTGAGAAGGAAGGTATCAGGCATTGCTTCTCAGCTTCTAGAACTCCCCAACAAAATGGGGTAGCTAAAAGGAAAAATAGAACACTCATTGAAGCTGCAGGTACATTGCTTGCTGATGTATACATGCCACTAACCTTTTGGGCAGAGCCTGTAAGCACTACAAACTATGTCCTGAATAGGAGTTTAATTCACAAACTGAAGAATAGGACTCCCTATGAACTACTCAAAGGGAAGAAACCTAAAATTAAATATTTTAAGGTATTTGGTTGTACATGCTATATACACAATAACAACAAGAAATACATTAGGAAGTTTGAAGCTAAGGCTGAAGTGGGAGTTTTTCTAGGATACTCCCAAGTAAGCAAGGGTTATAGGCTATTCAATAAATCAATCTTAAACGTTGAAGAGTCTATTCATGTGTCGTTTGATGAGACTAACATGTACTGCAATAAGAAAGAAGTTTCTACCATTAGCAACTTACAGGTACCCTACTTGTGTGAGACATTGGTTGGACTAAACCTCACCCAAGAGGTTCCCACTCATCCCTCTCCACAGGTCATTGAAGATAGTGAAGAAAATGAAGCTGAAGAACATGAGTCTCAACCAACAACAAATATAATTCCACAAGAGGAATTTATTCAAAATGTTGTTGCACAACCAACTCCACCCAATGATTTTGTCACACTTATGGATCACCCCAGATCTCAAGTAATTGGAGACATTTCAGCAGGTGTACAGACAAGGCATCAACTCAACTAAGACTTGATGCATGCCTGTTTTCTCTCTCAGGTTGAACCTCTAACCATTCATGATGCTGAGCAAGATCCCTACTAGATCCTTGCAATGCAAGAGGAACTAAACCAATTTGAGAGATGTAGAGTTTGACATTTGGTTCCAATACCCCAAAACTACCCAGTTATTGGAGCCAAATGGGTTTTCAGGAATAAGCTTGATGCCCAAGTAGTTATTGTGAGGAACAAGGCTAGGCGTGTTGCTCAAGGATATAGGCAAGAGGAAGGAATTGACTATGATCAGACCTTTGCACCAGTTGCAAGGTTGGAAGCTATAAGGATTTTCCTTGCCTATGCAGCATTCAAAAAGTTCAAATTCTTTCAAATGGATGTGAAGTGTGCCTTCTTAAATGTAGTGCTGCAAGAAGAGTTTTATGTAGAACAACGTCCAGGTTTTGTTTCTCCAACTTATCCCTCTTATGTTTTTAGATTAAGTAAGGCTCTTTATGGTATAAAGTAAGCTCCAAGAGCTTGATATGAGAACTTGGCAAGTTTTTTATTAGAGCATAAATTTACAAGAGTAACTGTAGATAAAACTTTATTCACTAAACATCATAAGGACCAAATTTTGTTAGTAGAAATCTATGTAGATGACATCATATTTGGCTCTACAGATTCCAAATTGTGCAAGAGGTTTTCTGACCTCATGCATTCTAAATTTGGAATGAGTAGCATGGGAGAGCTTTCATATTTCCTTGGTCTCCAAGTGAAACAACTTCCTGATGGCATCTTCATCTCATAAGCAAAATATGTTAAAGAACTTCTAAAGAAGTTTGGGATGGCTGATGCCTCAGCAAAGAAAACCCCCATGGCCACAAATATTGTTGTGGACTCTGATATACCCGAAAAACCTATAGATCAGAAACTTTATAGGGGCATTGTTGGGTCCCTTTTATACCTCACAGCAAGTAGGCCAGATATTATGTTTGCTACATGCCTTTGTGCTAGGTTCCAAGTGAACCCTAAAGAATCTCATCTAATTTTCTTAAAAAGGATTTTAAGATATATAAAGAGTTGTCCTGATCTAGGCCTATGGTATCCTACTGAATCAGAATTTGAGTTAACTGGATACTCTGATGCTGATTTTTCTGGATGCAGGGTAGATAGAAAAGTACTTCAGGAACTTGTCAGTTCCTGGGTATGAGACTAGTATCTTGGTTTTGTAAGAAGCAAACATCAGTGTCAACATCCAATGCTGAAGCAGAATATATTGCAGCAGGCAGTTGTTGTTCACAGATGCTGTGGATACAAAATCAACTTCTAGATTATGGGTTCAAGTTAAATAATTCAACCCTATTCTGTGATAATACTAGTGCTATAGCCATAGCATAAAATCCAGTTCAGCATAGTAGGACAAAGCATATTGATATAAGACATCATTTCATTAGGGAGTGTGTAGACAAAAATAAGATTAAGCTTGTCTATATCTACACTGATTTACAAAAAGCTGATATATTCACCAAACCTCTGGATGAGAAAAATTATGCCTTCTTTCTAACTCAGCTGGGAATGATCAATGGAGAAGACTTAGCTTAAGTTCTGTTTGCATTCGATGAATTTTACAAAGTTCATCGAGCGGAGTTCGACGAACCAGGGAAAGTTTGAGAGATATTCGTCGAACGGAGTTCGACGAACTCTCTGTGAGTGAAATAATTTTCGTCGCCCAGCGCTCGACGAATTTTGCTTTAGAAGATATTCGTCGACCACAGTTCGACGAATGGTCTTCCAGTCTTCTGGATGAGATCGATGAATTATTTATTACTAAATCATTTCGTCGACCTCAGTTCGAAGAATCATTTTGTTTTCGTGGAACGAAGTTTGTCGATTCATATTCTGAAAAACCTTATATCTAGGTTTTCTTCGACCTCCTTCCTGCACTTTCTGTTCCCTTGCACTTGATCGTTGTTTTCTCTGTCTTTCTTGCAGATGATCTAAATGGCGATTCCAACAGGAGCCCTAGCCGCTATGAAGTTTGACACTGGCTTTGATGTCGACTTCGAATCATTCCAGCACTCAGATCCAATCTTCTTACTGAGTATAGATCTTGTGCTCTCTAATTCTGGAACTTCTGGAAGAACAGAATCTGAAGAACCTGATGACCACTAGGATAAAGTTGGCAGGAACAAAAATCAGAGAATGGGTCTACACTTCAACCACTTCTGAAGACAATACTATGACAAGATCAATCGCCGGTAACACCGTCTCCTTAACCCCCGCTGTTTTAACTGAAATATTTAGTTTGATAAATGGAGAAGAGGATTTAAAAATTGATTCAGAAGAGTTTAATATGATGCTAAATCTGAAGGGTTATGTTGATGACAACCCACATAAATTGTTGAAGAGGGATTTGTCTGCAGCATACAAGTTCCTCGCAGACATTGTTGGGAAGGTCTTGCTTGGCAAGCATACTGTACATGACTACATCACAAGACATTAGTTCTTGGTCATGTGTGCAGTAATCAACAAGAAGCAAATAGACTGGGCACAACTTCTGTTTGACTTGATTAAGAAGAAGAATACCAAGAAGGAAGTATGTTTTGGAAGGATCCTAGGGAACTTCCTCAAGGAAAAGGCTGCTGAATCACTGGTCTCCCAGACCATATTCATTAATGCCAGTAAAAGGCTCACCTGTGCCTTATTTGGTAGGTGGGAGAGGACAATCACCAAGCCCACTAAGTCTTCTACCTCTTCCACCCCAGCTTCTGAAGGCATAAGGGCTGTTAAAGCCACTCCCACACCTGCTGAGGAGATTCATCCCACACCACCATCTCTTCCAGCCCCCCTTCCAATGAAACAACTCACTTCCTCTCCCCTTATTTCTTCAACACCCCAATCACCACAGCACACTCATGTTCCTACTCCACCTCCATCTCCACCACTTGGCATCACTGACATTCCATCTAGCCCTCTTCAAGAAAATCCACACCCAACACCTCCTGAATCACCTCATGACACCTACATTTCTACACCACCACAGTCTCCACTTCCCCCACATTTATCTTCCATACCATCTTACATCCTACCCACAGACACCATAATGCAAGATGCCACCCCTCCATCCTCATCACCATCAAATCTTCATATACCTGCTGTTCCACCCTCCATTCCATCACTGGTTGCCACCTCTTCCACAACAATTACACCACCATCAACCACTTTCTCTCTAGACCCCTCTACCATATCATCTATCATCACCATCATCACTCCCATTCTTAAATCCCTAATAGCAGAGGCCATTACACCTCTTGCTACCACCATTACCTCCTTATCTGCTCAAATATCTGCTCTTACTGCTGCCCCCTCCTCAGTCAGGGGCCTGGCCTCAGTCCCTACTGAAACGAGGCAGCGGGAGATGCCTGATGATGAAGCAGCAACAACAGCTTCAGATACTTCAGCACCATCACCAGCAGAGACTTCAGCCCCAGTAACAGCAGAGACTTCAGCCCCAACAACATATACAGATTGTATAGATACACATTTAATTGATTTAATTGATTTTATTGATACTGATATGGACATTGATGAAACTGTTGGTGATTTTATCCTCAATCCCACAGTTAATTTACAAGAATTGCTGAAACGTTTTGACATTGTACATATGCAGTATCTTCCAGGAGAATTTACTAAGCCATAGTTGGCTATTGTACCATATACTTCTCCTGTTAGTCCAGTAGTTGCTCAGCAACTATGTGACAGTTTTGATATTCTAGTTTCTGCACCAACCTCAGCAGTCATTCCATCCTTTCTAGAAGCTATCTCAGCACCAATCTTTGTGAAGGATGACTCCCCTATGCCAGATCTAGATGAGTTGATTTTGGCTGATATTGAAGAAAAAAATAAGGCAGCAGCTGAAGGCTCTATCCCAATTACTTCTGATTCCTGTATAGTCTCTTCTTCAACTACTGCTGAAGCTGCAGCTTTTGAAACTTCTGCTCCTGCTCTAGAAAAGACTGCCACTTATGATAAAGCCTTGAAAGCATTGGATGCTCTGTATGATATCCCTCATGGTTCTTTCAGTGAAGATGATGAAGATGATGATGAAGAAGATTCAGATGAAGAAACTGCCAAGAAGAAGAAGAAAATGTTGTCAATGAAAAGAAAAGCCCCTCCTCCTCCGGTTGCTAAACCAAGCTCAAAGAATGACACCACATTCTACATCCTTCAAAATATTACCCCTTATAAATGAATGCCAGCATGGATGTGGTTGTCTAAGAATCAGCAAAAGGAGAGGAAAAGAAGTAGGAAATATTCTCCACCAGCAGTTCAGAGATACAGAAGAGATCCACCTCCTCCACCTCCTGCAGCAGCTGGTGCCACTGGATCTAGCTCTCAGAGATCTGCCCCTATGCAAACTTATCAGAGACATCAAGGGAGATCCTCTGGAAGCAGTTAGCAAAGAGATCATTCTTCAGGAAATCAACAACAGCAACATCAACAACATCAACAGCATCAGCAGCAACATCCAACTCTCTCTGCAGAACAGAAAACTGACAGTCCCAACAAGCCAGATTCACCTCCTATTCCTTTTGAGGATCCTGAGACAACAAACACTGCTAAAATGGCTTGATTTTAGGAAATTGTTGGTTTGTCCTTGATTAATAAAGCAAAAGCTGAAGGTAAAGACATATCAGAATATACAACTATGTCAAAATACAGGAGGGAAAAACTAAAAAGATTTGATAAAGCAAACAAACTGTTTAATGTTGATGATTACATGAAACTCCATCCTGAAGCAATTGTCCCTAGAACTACATCTCTGAAGATTATTGGGGCAGCTGATATGCCAATGACAAAGGCACAGGCTTTGGATACAAAGAGAGAAATTATCTTTACCAAGCCAGGATAAAAACCTAAAGAGGACAAGACCATAGGGAAGAGACAAAAGAAGTAATCTTTACTTTGTTTTAATTTCTTTCTGCATTTGCTTTCAAACTATGTTATATATTTAAACAAAGCTCATGTACATATATATCTGCTGCATGTGTTGGTAATTCTCTGCCAGATATATTCTTTTCTTGCTTTGTTTATCTTTATGTTTATGTTTTGAGTCTATTAGTGACCTCACCCAAATAGGGGGAGATTATTGGATCCCTAGTTGATTTGGGATAGGTTCACTAACTTAGGATGTGACCCAACATGTATAGCAGGGTCAAATTTG
This sequence comes from Platanthera guangdongensis, assembly GCA_039583875.1. Lineage (NCBI taxonomy): Eukaryota > Viridiplantae > Streptophyta > Magnoliopsida > Asparagales > Orchidaceae > Platanthera > Platanthera guangdongensis. The sequence continues at coordinate 74,346,967 of CM077148.1, forward strand.
TGTCCTAGAGTCTAGGGCAAGTCCTTAGAGTCAATATCAGATGGACCAGCTATCAACAAGACCATCAGAGACTCAAGACTTAGAAGATTTCAAGACTAAGTAAAATGAGTTTGACGTTCGTCGAACTCGGGTCGACGAAAGGTGTTCTCAGCTCGACAATCTTGAGATATTTCTCTAAGCCGAGCTCGACGATCTTCATTCTCTGTTCGACGAAAACTGGGATACTTCAACAGACTAAAGTCAGGGTAACTCAAGATTATTCTACGTAAAACTTCAGGCTTTGGTCGACGAACAAGATTCTGAACTCGATGAATTTGGACCTCGAGTTCACAACAACCTTCTGTTAGAAGATCTCAGGTCGACGAAGTCAATTTTTCAAGCCGACAAATTCTCAGGTCGACAAACTGTGTTCTTTGGTCAACGAATTCTGGAACCAGAAGATTTGTGTCGACACCAAGAATACTCTGTCGACACCAACTATGTCTACACTGGAAGATGTGTGTCGACACCAAGAATACTCTGTCGACACCAACTATGTCGACACTGAAGGATTTGTGTCGACACCAAGAATAATTTGTCGACACCAACTTATGTCGACAACAGAAGTTTTCATGTCGACACACAGAATATCAGTCAACGCAAAATATTTGACTAAGTACAGAATGGTTGTTGAACTCCAATCGACGAATGCAATTGTCAGCTCGACGAATATCACACAGAAAAGGCAAAGTTCTGAAGTATGCAAGTTCTGTCATCAGCTCGACGAACTTAGTAACTCAGCTCGACGAACTCTGTTATTCATTCGACGATTTCAAACTTAGCCATTTCTGGCATTCAATCCTCAAATGCAATAATAATTGACAGATTAAATGCTCAAACATTCTCTTAAGGTAGCCGTTAGAGGAAGCATTAATCACAGTCTTCTTCAGGAATATTACTTGCAGATTTTCCACGGGACAGTTGAGGAAATGATTAAATGTCGATTATTCACAAGGCGTCAGCATTAATTACAGAGGATTCAAATGTTTGAAAATATATAGAAGAAAATAAGATCGACAATCAGTACAAAGAATCAGAGCACAAGATCAATACTCAGTTAACAGTCAGAAAAACACACACACAGACTCACTGTAAGAATTGATACGGCATCAGAAAAGCTTCTCACAAACATCATATTGAAGCTTACAGTGATAGGCAGTGATATTCATTCAGAAGAAGAACAATCAAACTATATCAAGAGTCTTCTTCGTCAACATTCTCTCAAAGACTTCCAAGGACAACAAATATTAAATCAGTCAAAAAGATCCTGCATCACTGCTTGTCCAGAACACTGATTGAAGACCTATTACCCTGCAACAAAGCTTCCTGATCTTCCTGAATCATTCAATATCTCAGGGGGAGCTTTTGCTAACATCATTCCACATCGGTCATCTCTCTGATTGTTGACAGAGAAGACAAAATCACTCTCTCACCCCCTCCTGTACAAAGAGTTGTCATCTCCCTTCAAAAGTGATTCCTGTTTGCAAGTCTCCTTACCAAAAGACTTGAGTTGGTTTTTGGGGACCTGATCAAAACTCATTGGTGTCAGGAACCTGATCAAAAACCTGAGTGGATTCCTACCAAGGGTGGTAGAAGAGTGGATGTACCTAGTTGAGGGGGAACCACTATAAATTTCTTGTGTCGTCTGATTGCTTATCTTTTCTTTTTGTTTCTTACTGTGTGGCTGTGATTAGGTAGATTTTTATCTGATTTACAATTTTCTATAACTACACCTTTCAGTTTACAGCAAAGGCTGTAACAGCACTTTTTGTTTTGGGACATAACAAATTTTTAATATACTCTATTCACCCCCCCCCCCACTCTAGAGTATTGAGATCTAACCCTCCTTTCACATTAGACCCATGACAACCAAGTGGGGTATGCCCACTCATCATGGTTGACCAAGTCAACTCAAGTCAACCTAGTCAACCTAATTAACCTAAAGGAGAAAATGAGGTGCTAAGCCCACTCCCCTTGGGCCAAGCCCACCAAACTTGATCCATGGCCAGCCCAAGTGGTCAAAGACCAACCCTACCCCTCTGGTTTTGGAGAGAGGACACATGCAAAGGGGCATTTTGGAGAAATTACCCAAAAGAGGAGAGATAAGATGAGTTTAAAGAGGTGGAGGCCACTTGGCCTTGGCTCCATCAGCCCAAAAGCTTGTTGGCCGGCCACCCAAGGATTTCAATAGAATTTGGCAGCATGGGGCCACTTGGCACCAAGGGTGAAGCCTCCAAAGGCCCAAACCGAGCTCACCTTGGTTGTATCTCCCTATACAACAACTTCCAGCTCAAACCGACCACACCATCATCTTCAGTGAGTGGAATCGAGTGGGGAACGAGTCCTGGAGCAAAGCTTTTGGTGGAGAATCGGGATTTTGAGCAGTAGATCGCCGGAGCAGCTCAACCATGGCCAATCGCCGCCATCCTCGCCGTTGTGCCGCCATTCGGGTCCGTTTCGCCTCCCCTCTACTTGTACTAGCCGGCAGAATCAGCGTGTTACCCGTGCGTTAGTGTCACAGTAAGACGACGGTTCTGGGCATAAGACCTGGTAGCCTCCTTGGTAAGGGGGGGGGGGGGTCTTACACACAGACCTTTAGTTCCATCATTTGGAGTTAGCTAAACTTTCAGGTACCTCCCATATTGGCAAATGGAGGTGATCGGTTGGGACACCCAACCTCTAGGCTGGTATTCGCACCACCTAACATAGACCTCCGTACGCGTCAACGCGAAGAACACAACCGCGGATCCCCTGGGTACTCTGCTAGCAAATCCGGTAGTCTTTACCTTGAATAAGAGAGAACCACACTTGCTGAGTCAACGAATCGACGTCGGTACGAACGACCGTATAATATCAAAGATTCACCACCTTTATGCATATACAATTATGATAAATATGAATCTCTGAGCGATCGGCTCCACGGACTAACCCGTCTATCACAACAATTTTCTAAGCCAATGTCTCCCCAGACTAACCAGTCAGTACCTACCACCGCCAAGCCTGCCGCTTGTGAATCTAAAGAAAACTAGCCTCACGTGACTATTGGGTGAGTGAAAGTGAAGTACTTAGAATTAATCTTGCAATAACAGTTTATCCTTATAGTTTAGGGTAACCTTGGACTGCTGAGGGAATTCTCTGTGAAGGGCTCTCTAGGGAACTAGGAACTATGATGGGCTGAAGACCAAAGCTCCCTTTCGCATGGTACTTATTATTGTTGATATCTACCCATGTCCCGACTCTACTGATCTTACATTTGATCTAACCCTAAGTGTATTTAGACTTTCTCCAAGGGAAAGACGATCATTCGTCAATGCCGAGCACAACCTTTCCCCTAGTTAACCAGGCTCTCACATCTGTCTTCTATTGGTGACCTCATTCATACTCCCCCGATTATGTCCACCAATTATCTCATTTATACCATACCAAGGTTCACAAGATTCCTGAATTCTATAGTTTTACTATGTTCATATCTAATGAGCTACATGACGTGCATGAATGGTGACCCCTCCAAATATTCATCCAAATGACATAATATTATTACTGGGGGTTAATCATGATATTTTAAGATTAAATCCAGAAGATAATATTTTTCCTAATTTATTTGGCATTTATTTAATTTTCTGCAAAATCAGGCCAACTGTGCTTTTGAACACCAAGTACAATTTTCTGACATGATATGGCCTTGAAAAAAATTATGACAAGAGTATAACATAAAAATAACTGTTATTACTGAATTTAACAATTTTCCAAAAAAAGTTTTAACTTCCAAACTAATTATCGAGTAAATAACCACAATGATAGGGACAGAACATGGAATAATAAAATTAATCATCCAAAAATTATAGAAAGATTACTAGATCTCCAAAGTGACTAGAAAAGTATACTGACAAAAAGTCATAATTTTCTAGGAAAATTTAGTTACCTAAATAAATCATTTAAATATATTCTACATAAGACACTTTGTGAAGCAACCTATATAAAAAACTTCCAATAATTTTATAAAAATTCTCAGAGCTTGTCGTTGCCCTAAAAAGTCTTCTGCTCAAGTTTTATAACAACTCAATGAGTAAATAGTTCATAATAAATTCCTTGATGAATAGGACAAACACTAAATTTGTGAATGAAGTACCAAAAATATTAATCCATAATTCATAACAAAATTTCCATAGATTAGTGACAACTATTTAAGTCACTTCCTAAGTTGTATGGACATCCAAGGTCATATGATCAGGTAATAAAAATCATGAGTAAAAGTGCCATAATTGGTCCTAATCTATTTCAAGGGGAATATATGTCACTAAATCTTTAAGATCCTTTCCTAGGGCTTATTTCCACCCTAGGATCACACCTATCAAGTTTCAATACATTCCAAGGACATATAGTCTCGTATCCTTCTTTGAGCTCAAAACTCAACCCTAGGGTTCACACTAGGGTTCTATGACATCTCAACCCTAAACCACCCAGAATCTCTTGTGGGTGGTGTTTTACGTGGCAGTAAATCAGTGGCCAAAGATCCATCACTTTTGGATGAGGATTGACCACACAACCCTTCAAATGCACTTTTGACCTAATTTTCACGTATGAGATCAAACTTTAGTCACACAAATACTTAATCAAATCAACCCTAAATGGTCTGAGATTTTACAATTCATGTCATGACCCTAATGGACAGTCACCAAAATATTGGGGTTATTTAAGGTCAATAGACCCTCTAATTAAATCATACATTATTTATTAAATTTTGTTTCAAAAACTATATAAAAATTGTCTCCAAAAATTCCTATTTTTGGATATGATGAGTGTGTCTGTATAATTATCCTATGGTCCAAATTTCAAAGCATTTGCCTAAATGGTTTAGTGGGGGCACTCAATTTTGTCCCTGGTCAGGCCTATGTATAGACTGCACCATATTGAGTGTTGTGGTTAGACCACTGACCCAAATGGGTCGAAACTAGTTTTAAAATAGACTAGACTCAAATGCCTACAACTTTTGTGACTGGACATTTTTCCTAAAATGACGTTTAAGGTCCTCATTTAGTCACATCAAAAGATGTCTGTTAAGGGGTAATTAATCACTAAATTAAATATATAAATATAATAATATAATTCTAGCACTGTTCATCTTCTCCATTCACCCGAACAGAACACTCGAAAATCTCATTTTCTTGTAACTTTTCCCAAGCCTTTTCCCGGCCACCCGGTCACCTCCCTGGCCAGCCACCGCCACCGCCACCTGCGTCGAGGTGATGGCTATGGCCCTGCAGTAGTTTGGCCGCCGAAGGTGGTGGTTTCCCGCGAAACCCGCCACGATGATTTTCTGGAAAATCTAAATTTTTTCTCACCGGATCGGTCTCAATTGAGTCTGATTTCTCTCCTAATTGATCTAGAATAGTAGCACGGGAGAGGATGAGAAGTGGACCATATTTGGGGTTTGACGACGGCGGTGGCTGGCCATGACGTTTCTCATCTCCGGCGAGCTTGCCCGATTTATCGATCCTCCACCAAAACCTTTGATCCAATACATCATTTCGACTACCAAGGATGTTTTGAAGGTTATGGGTTAGCCAAAAGTGGTAATGGGGGGATGTATAGGGGGAATTTATAATTTTTCATTGGAGGGGAGGTGAAGGGGTGGTCGGCCATGGTGGTTGTGCTCCCCCCATTAGTGTTGGCTGGCTAGAATTGATGGTATCCTCATCCCAATAGACAAGAGAGATGAATTGGAGAAATGCGGAGATGAATGGAGTGACCCATGGCCTCCCTCCATAACTCCTTTCTCTCTTTCTTCTTTCTCTCTCCATTAAGGGGGAAAACTCTCTTTTTCTCTGTCCTAGCCACTACCTCCAGATTTTTAGTGGCATTCCAAGTAATTTCAGTGGTGACTCATCATTTGGGCCATTTAAATTGGGCTTATCCCAAAGGGATTGAGCTTTGGGCTTAATTAATCCAATTTGGGCAATATTGACCAAATGTTGACTTGAGGTGTTGACTTGGTCAAGTGATTGGTTGACTGGTCCAAGGGGTGTATCTTGAGTCCCATGATACCCTCCAATGTTGGTTGGGTCATGGTGGTGTCCAATTTGGACAAATTTATCCAAAAGGCGTAGGTTTGACCAATTTTGGCCTAGGTTTGACTTTGGTCAAATTGACCACTTTGGTTGACCTCAAGTGGGTTTTAGGTGCTCCATGGGACCCCCTAATGGATTAGGGATGTTATAGTGGGGGTGAAAGAGTCAAGGTGAGGACTTAAAGTCAAACCCTAGGTTAGGTAATTGAAAAGTGTTATTTGTAGACCATGGTGATATTCACCTTCATGCCTAAGTTCACATGTCTCTTTTGGCTTCCTAGGGTTTTGTCATGACCTAGTCATGACAAAACCATCTTAGGGGTCTAGTTACTTAAGGGACTTTCGGAGAAGGTAACGGGCGTCTAAGACTTGGAAGATTATATATAGGGGGCGATAATTAGATTTAGGGTTTTCTGATTTGGGATCTATCGCCGCGCGATATCAATATCATCGAGCGATATCTCCAAAATAACTTCTTCTGTAAGCCACCGTCCAAACTGCCCACTCAGATGCTTCCACCCGTACCTCTGTCACCATGTGATATCCATTATCACCATGCGATAGTGCTCGACGATAGTTGAGTCCATTCAACGCTCTCAACGTCTCCAAGTATTTGGCATATACACTCATTGCTTGATATTGTCGCATGATATCCAGCTATCATGGAGCGATATCACTCAATGATATTTGAGTCCACTCAATGCACTCATCGCCTTTGGGTATTCGACATATACACCCAATTCCTACTATCGCCGCGCGATATCCACTATCGCCGCGCGATAGTGGCCAGTCACTTACTTTCAAATTGGCACTTCCTCCCGCAATTAGTTGAGTATCACTCAACCCTAACCCTTCAGCCAATGCATTCGGTGCCTACCGCCAGTGCACCCCGAGCTAGAGTCAAGTCTCTTTGTTAGTGTTAACATTGTGATCTGGAAGTGATCAAGCATGTAGCCTCATTGTCAACTAAGTATGAGCCTATCAGGGTCGCACATAAGATTGTGGAGAAATTGGGAGATTGTATTTGTACGAAATAGCTCATATAATGAGTTGAAAATACTTAGCTCAAACTAGCTTAGTGGCATCGCGTGCGTTGAGACCAGTCAACGCTTTCGTCAAGTTAAGCGTTAACTCGTCAAATGGTGGCGTTGAGTGCGTTTAGTATATTCAGCGATTCATAATGTCAAAGTGTTGATTCAACGAGTATGGCACTTAAGCATTGAGTGCATTGACTATGATCTGCGATTCGCTGAGTCAAGGAGTTGATTCGACGAGTTTGGGTCTCAGGCGTTGAGTATGTTGAGTCCACTCAATGCCTTCGTCAAGTAAAGGGTTTACTTGGTGAATCTGGCACTTAGGCATTAAGTGTATGATGCTCACTCAATTCCATTCGACGAATCTGTCATTTGGCATTGAGTGTGTTGAGTCCTCTCAACGCCATTCATCGAGTATGAATGATACTCGACGATACGTCGAGTATGACGCAGAAAGCGTTGGCAGAGTTGAATCCACTCAACACCTTCGCAGAGTCAAGTGTTGATTCAGATGAAGGTAGGCATTGAGTTCGTCATGTATTCCTATGGATACTCAACGATTCGTCGAGTATATGATGATACTCGACGATTCATCCTATATGTCATGGATACTCGACAATTCTTCGAGAAAAGGGTTGTCTAGCAAAATTTCTTGATTCTAAGTCTTGGGTCTGCGATTAGTGGCGGACTGTTCCATTTATCTCTTGCAGTATAAATAGAAGACTTTAGGGTTTTCTACAGTATGCGTATGCCATTTATCATTCTGTCTAAGCATATGAGTAGTTACTGTGTGATAAGACTGATAACCCTAGAAAGCCGATAGAAGACGTTCTGCCTTTGCCATCACCGATCCTGATCCCGGCGAGTGTCACCGCTGCCTCTCCTCTAACAGATCTAGCAGTCTGCGGAGATGCTAAGTGTCCTCTCCAGACCTAGAGCATGTGCGACAAGTTTCTGTGTGTTCTCCCGATCGTCTGGACTACCTATAGAGGCGCAGATATTCTTTCTGAGCTTTGTACTTGAGTCGTAGTGTGGCCGGTTGATGTTTTTGGAGCATCTTGGTTTATTATAGACACAATCTCTCAAAGGTAATTTTGTTACAGCACCTTTCACTTCTATATTCATGAATATTGCTAGATCCGAATTCTTTGGGTTTTCTTATTCTTATTTTCGCTGCGCACAATTTGTTGGGATTTGTAGAAAAACCCAACCGTGGTATCAGAGGAAGCTTCGCAGTAATATTCATTATTTCAGAAGTTGTTAAATCCATAGCATGTAGATTTGGAAATTTCAGAAGTGTTCTAAAATGCATAAATCTACTCTTGGACTCTACCAAGAACGCATGTGATTTCTTTGCTGCTATTCCTTAACAATAACCGTCACTTTTGTTGGGTTGTGAAGCAAAGGATGTGGTAGGTTTTTAATCTCACATATAAAGTGACGAGCTTGTAATCTCACTTACTAAAATAGAACTATAATAGAATATATTATATGGAATATATTATTACATGATTACTGCTTGTATCAGAGGCTATTATTATACTTACTATAGAGATAATCTCAAACTGCCTACTCTAAAGGAGTAGTATGATGAATACATTGAATAGTTTAGGGAAAGGTATGAAACTAATTGAAAAAAAAGAAGTGGTACTGAAATCATTTGCCCTATATGCGCAAATGTAATTCGGGCAAAAATCTTCCCCTGGAGTAGAACAAGAACCTAAAAGAATTGAAAGGGCCCATTCAGGAATTAGAAAATTACATCGTTATTTGAATTTCGATGAAAGAATACATCAATGAGAAGTTAGTTCAATAAGTTCATAAAATTGTTTTTTATTTTCTACATTGACATTATAGAATATAGAGAAGGAGGCCAAAACTACTGTTAAAAAAAAGAAATGGGACTGGAATCAATACATTGATTTTTTTTTCGCAATTCTTTCGAACCGTATGCGTACAAAGGTGCATGTACGGTTCTTCAGGGATAAAATTTTGCCCTAATCAACGGTTCAACCCCGTGGAAACGCTCTTTAATGGAACTTTAGCCTTAGTGGGCCGTGACCAAGAAACCACCGATTTCGCTTGGTGGGCCGGGAATGCGAGACTTATCAATTTATCTGGTAAACTACTTGGGGGCTCATGTAGCTCGTGCTGGATTAATTGTATTCTGTGCCGGAGCAATGAACCTATTTGAAGTGGCTCATTTCGTACCAGAGAACCCCATGTATGAACAAGTTTTAGGGTTAGGGTTTAGGGTTTAGTGTTTAGGGTTTAGGGTTTAGGGTTTAGGGTTTAGGGTTTAGGGTTTAGGGTTTAGTGTTTAGGGTTTAGGGTTAAGCCAATTGTCTCGATCGTGGGATATCATCGATAAATAGGAATCCATGTTATCAAAGGATTTCCTGCGATTCTTTCTAGTATGGAATGAGTCAATCATCCGCTTTGGTATCTTTTTGAACGAAAATGGTAATATTGTTCCTCCATTGATCAAGAATTTAGGTCTTTTGGAAGTATCATGATCTTCCAATAAGAAGGGTTTCAATTTCTTCAAATGAACGATTTGAACACCTATTGATTTTAACAACTGATTGCAGAGTTGATCATTCGGACCTTTCAATTCATAGATGTGGATCTCAGACCTATGAATGGGGATATTCCCAATACTCACAAAGAAAAAGGGAAGTGACTTGGACAAAAAGAAACAAAGTGACTTAGACAAATATTCTTTGTCGACAGCCTCGGACTAAGATCATCATTAGAACCATCATACTTGCTGACCATCGATGAACTGATCGAATTAACCAAACAAAGTTGGCCTCAGTCATTATGTATTGAACAGAGGAAAAAGCCTCTGTGACGGTTGGACGATAGTAAAAGGTCATAGCAAAACCCGTAGCTCCTTGTACTAAAAAACAAGTAAGAGTAATTCCCCCTAGACAATAAAATATGTTGACATGAGGAGGAACATATTTACTGGTTATACCATCTGCAATCGCTTGAATCTCGAGACGTTCCTCGAACCAATCATATACTTTATTGAGATTTATTTTCTTCTTTTGTATCTTCATTTTCAAAATTGGCAATTTTAAATTCTGATTCTTGTTTTCTCACCATCCAATTCCTAAAAATGAGATTCTTAATTTCGTTTATATCAAAAAATAAAAAAAATATGTTTTGTCTAGTCGATCTAAAAAAAGTGGCGAATTTAAATTTGCTTGAAAAAGGTTACAAATAACTATTTTACGTCTTTGAGCGCGCATGGATCCTTTGATTAAATTGCGACGAAAATCAAATTGTTGGGAGTAACGTATCAAAGTTATCTCTTCCGTTTCATCACTATTTGGATCAACATCTTCATAAATTATGTCACGATTGGCTCTTCCAATATCATGAGTGTTTCTTCATAAGAACGTCCGCGAATCTGATCAATTACTCTTCGTGCTTTGAAAACAGACATACGTATATGTTTATCTAACACTTTTGCTTCTTTATCCGAATCCGATTTCTCCAAATTTTCGTTTTTTATCATAAAAGAAAGTTCTCCCCTGCTAATGAATGTTAAGTGTCTAGGTAATCTAAAGATTTAGATGTGTTCTAAATATTCAGATTTAGCCCAGTTCATCAAGTGTGGCTGATGTTCCTTGTGCACATCTAAGATGCATTTGTATTATGTTGCTGTATTTTATTTTCTTTGATGTGCACACTGGTTAATTGTTAACAATGATTAAAGTATTAATCAAGTATCAAAATTCCTTAAGTAATATTAAGTATTTGGATGCCTTCCGATGGATGACACTCTTCCTACCTTGATCGATGAAGTGTGGGCTTGCCAAAGCAAGGTGCATTAATCTATCTTGGTAAGGGTGCGAGCGGATAATTCTGATATCCCACTATCGACATTGGGTCTAGCTTAACTAGGTGACCTCAAAGTTTGAGTGCCCAGAGGCATAGGGTCGGCATGCTCCGTATGATGGACGCAAATAAAGAGTTAGTCACCAGCCATACAAGAATTGCATTGTGATGCAATTGGCAAGTGTTGCCTACCTAAATAGCTGCATTGTGAGAGAAAATCCAAAACTGACTCATAATGTTAGTGAAATACAAATATTGTCCACTAAGAGGGTTACTCGCTAAACTCTTCGAATTGATATCGAAGGTTATCAGTTTGATAAAAATAGTGGGAGTTAATTTGATAAAAGTCCTAATCGAAGGAAAAATTATATTTATGAAATTTTGTACTAATTTCACTTTGCATTGATCCTTATAGAATTTCCATAGCAAGTGGTTCACACTCCACCTTATCCCTCCGAGCAATCCTTGAGAAGGAAAAGCTGAGCGGGACTAATTATTTGGACTGGTACAGGAGCTTGAGAATTATTCTTAGGCAAGAGCGCAAGCTCTATGTTTTAGAAGAGGTATCCCCTGTTGAGCCTGCTGGGAATGAACCCTATGCTGATAAGGATGCTTACAAGAAGTATCTCGACGACTCCTTAGAGATCGAATGTCTCATGTTTGCGACCATGAACTCTGAGCTTCAAAAGCAACATGAGAACAGGAGTTTGCAAGGAAATTGACGAGCATCTCAAGAAAATGTTTCAAGGGCAAGCTCGTCAAGAGAGATTCGATGTCACTAAGGCGTTGTTCAAGTGCAGGATGGGAGCTCAGGACCTAGTAGGGACTCACGTACACAAGATGATTGGGTATATCGAGAACCTTGAAAGACTAGGGTTCCTTTTAGGCAAAGAGTTGGGCACAAACCTGATGCTGCAATCGTTGTCGGATAGTTATGAGCAGTTTGTCTTGAACTATAACATGAATGAAATAGACAAGACACTGCCCAAGATCCTAGGTATGTTGCGAACTGTCGAAATAAATATGAAGAAGGTCAAGACTGCTAGCCCCATATTGATGGTGCATAAAGGCAAGGGAAAGGCCAAGGGCTTCAAGAAGATGAAGGTAGGACCTAAGTCTACTCTGGAGCCCAAGTCTTCTGCATTGAAAAAGAAAGGTTCATGGAAAGAGGGAAAGTGCCACCATTATGGCAAGGTTGGTCATTGGAGAAGGAACTGTCCTTCATATATTGAGGGTCGCAAAAGATGAGGGGATGTATGACTTTCGCTTCAGATATATATGTTATAGAGATAAACCTTTTTGCTCCATCATCCTAGGTATTGGATACCGAATGTGGTTCACACATTTATATAAATGTGCAGGAACTGGGAATGAGAAGAATGCTGAGTAAAGGAGAGGTGGACCCGTGTGTCGGCAATAGAGTAAGAGTTGCTAATGTCGCCATAAGAGTTTACCGTATTTCTTTGTCCAGTGAACTTGTAATAGAAGTAAATAATTATTATTTTGTTCCTTGCATAACTAGAAACATTATATCCATTTCATGTTTGGACATGGTTGGATTTTCTTTTTTATTAAGAACAATTATGGTTTTATATTTAGAATGATGTTTGTTATGGTGTAGCCCAAATGTTTAATGGTTTATATGTTTTGAACTTACACCATCAGAGCTATAACATAGAAAATACTAAAAGACTAAAAACAAATTACTCGACCCTATGTATCTTTGGCCTTGTCGTTTGGGAAATATAAATGAGAAACGCATATCCAAGCTTCATAGAGATGGACTATTGGACTCATTTGATTATGAATCATTTGAGAGACGTGAATCTTGTTTGTTAGGCAAGATGACTAAGGTCCATTTCACGGGAAGCAATGAGAGGGCTCATGATCTCTATGGTATAGTACATAGAGATGTATATGGATCCATGAGTTCTATAGAGAGAGGTGGGTTTTTCTACTTTTTTTTCATTTACTGGCGATTTCAATGGATATAGATACATGTATCTTATGAAGTGCAAATTTGAGAACTTTGAAAAGTTCAAAGAGTTCAAGAACGAAGTAGAGAACTAGCTGGGTAAGAACGTGCACTCTGATCTGATCGAGGTGGCGAATACCAAAGTCGTGAGTTTTGTGATCATCTGAAAGAGTGTGGTATTGTATTACACCTCACTGTACCTAGAACACCACAACATAATGTTTTGTCTGAGAGGAGGAATCGTACTTTGTTAGACATGATACGGTCGATAATGAGTCATGCAGATCTTGCCTGTTTCCTAGAAACTGCTGCTGAATCATAGTGATGAGACATGGACTGGGAAGCGGTTCTAAAGACTCATCACCTGTACATTCCCATCCATGTCAGTCTTCTTCTTGAAGACCCACTTGCTCTAGAAACTGCTGCTTTAGCACTAAATCGTGCTCCAACGAAAGCGTTTCTAAAGACAACATATAAGATATGGACTGGGAAGCGTCCAAATATGTCGTTCATTAAGGTTTGGGGCTGTGAGGCATGCATGCAATGTCAAATGCCTGACAAGATGGAACCCAAATCGGATATGTGTTATCTTGTGGGGTATCCTAAAGAATCTAAATGATACTATTTATACCTACCGTCCGAGTGAAAAGTGTTTGTCGCGCGGACTGGTCACTTTCTTGAAAAAGAGTTTTTAAGTAGAAAGACTGCTAGGGTAGAACTTGAAGAAGTTCAAGAACCACAAAATGTGAATGAACCTGAATTGGAACCTGAGCCAGGACTACAAGTTGTTGTAGCTGGAGAACTTGCTCAGGAAACACAAGTTCCACATAGATCTGATAGACCAAGGTTTGATCCTGAGAGATATGGATTTCGCATGTCTTAAATAGGTAATGTGTTTCATATGAATCATAGTGAAGATCCTACAACCTATGATTGTTGTTAAAAAACTTGATGTGTGTTAAAACTCCAAAAATTATTACGAGCACGCGGCGCCCCTGGCAGTTTTATTTAAGAAAAGCGGATTTGGTTTTATTTAGAAAACGGGGCGCGTAGATTTATTATTTGGATATAAAACAGTGAAATCGAGTTTTAACGAAAGGAGGCAAGTGCACCTATTATGAGTAGTACAAGATATTTCGGTGTGGAATATCGAGGTCGTATTGTTCTCGGGATCGGGTTGATTATTTCTACTCTTCCCTGGAGGGGAGTATTATTTTATCGATATTTTAACTTGTCGGGTTATATGTTATATATATAAACAAAAGGGCAGAAAATGAAAGCAGAAAAAAAGGTGGAGCCGATGAAAGCTTAGCGCAACCGCATCGAATAAAAATTTGAACTAAAATAAACTTTTAATAAAAAGAGGTCCTAAATTTTAAATTAATTAAGGCGGAGACTTGGTCGTGGAGGTTTCAATAAAATGAGCTCAAGTAGCTATAGGGATATCGCTGACCTGAATGCTAAGACTATTTGACCAGGCCCTCATCCGACGAAGGATTCCTGTTAACGCCCTGCATTACACTAAGAACACCGCTATTGGGTGGGAAACCCAATACGGTAGAGTTTACGTGCCTCCTCTCTCGAGAGTTAGTGCAGAACTCTCTTTACCAAGGTGCGATCGGTCCATACGCACGATCTCTCGGCTATCTAGCGTATGAACTACGAAAATAGAGCTTACACATCGATTATGTGGTCCTACACTTCTTAAACCCTATGCAAACCTTAAGTAATTTTAATCAATTAGAAAAATGGGACCTTTAATTATTTAAAGCTATTTTATCTGTCCCAATGCTCTTTGATACTGAGGGCTAAGAGCGGTTAGGCACTCATCGAAATGGGGATGAGTTACGATGAAAGCAATAAAATGAAAGCAGAAAAAGGAAAGCAAAAAAGGAAAGCAGTAAAATAAAGCAGTAAAGGAAAGCTGTAAATTGCAAGTCTCACTCAAACGAGTAGGACTGAAATGAAAGCAAAAAAATGAAAAGTCCCGGCTCAAACGAGTGGGCGAGACAAAATAAAGTGAGTCCTACTCAAACGAGTAGGAGAAAATAAATGCACCCACGCACGCACTCTACTAAAATTGAAAACTCACGTACAAACTCTACTGAAATGAAAACTCACGCACACTATAGAAAGTAAATACTCACACACACAAATCCTACTAATATGAGTAGGTGAAAAATTAAGACCGGCCATTTAACAGCTAGCGAGTAGGCAGAAATAAATGCAAACATGCACACACTCTACATGAATTGAAAGAAAGTTGTAAAAACTAACTCAAACATGCACGCACACGTACAAAAAATAAGAAAAACTAAGTTGCTGAAAAATTAAAATACCTACATTTCTACCGCTAGAATGCGGTAAAAATGCATAAAAAATGAAAATAAAAATTAACGGAGGAAAACATTTTGCAAATAAATGCAAAAATGAAAGTGCTCGAAAAATGAAAACAAGTACATTTTTACCGCTAAAATGAGGTAGAAATGCGTAAAAAGAAGTCAAAAAAACGAGCAAAAGTTTAAAATGAAAAGCAAAGTGCATGAAAAATTAAAACGATAACGTTTTCATTCTTATAATTTTATAGAAACGCATAAAAAGTGGAAATAAAACTAAAAGAGAACGAAACGTTTTACGATCCTAAACAGGCTAAGTTAAAGAAAATTAAAAACCACTTTTAAAAACATTTCAATAAACTCATAGGAATGAATAAGAAGAATCCTAAAAAACTAAACTATGAAATTTATGAAAGAACAAAAACTAAACTCATACACACACACACCCATTTCAAAAGAACAAAAACTAAGTTAAAACAAAATAAAAATATGAAGTCCAAAACATGTAATGAAAAAAAAACTACATTTGCATTAATAATAAAATGTGATTACAAAGCTAAAATAAAAGAGAGAGAGAGAGAGAGGGAGAAAATCCCATTACATAGCTTGGAAACCCATCTAGGCAACACCTCCCCATACAAAATGGTTCCAAAAAAGTGCAACAGAAATACATATAGAACACTGGAATTTATAGGCAAAATTGTCAAAGAACATGCCCTCCGACACGGGCGTGTCGTGGGGCGTGTCACAACTCTACAAGAGGTGACCATCGATTTGATGACAAAGTTGACTTTGGGGCCAAAAATGCGGCGGTCACGCCCCAGGTCACGCGCGTGACAGTGGGCGTGTCGGGGAGGTAGAACTGGGCTCGGATTGCATCGACAAGTTGCCGACGCGGTCTTGTCGGCCAGGTGGAGGAGTCACGCCCTAGGTCACGGGCATGGCGCTGACATGTCTGGTTGTTCGACAATCGTCGAGCGCAAAACGTCGAGCCCGGTGACACGGGCTTGGGTCACGGGCCGTGTCAAATGACACGGGCGTGCGGTCGGGCGTGTCATGCTGTTTCTTCAGAAAATTTCTGATTTCACAGGAATTTGAAGATCATACCAAGGTCACGGGCGTGACCCATAGTACACGGGCGTGTCTTAGGCAAAATTTGACATTTTTCTTAAAATTTTCAGGAAACAAAAAAAAAGTTAAGTTAGAAATGTTTACAAAAAATGAAGCAGTTTATTGAACAAAAGTAAAAAATAATAAAAAGAAACTAAAACGACTTATTTATTGTACCTAAAAATAGGTATATTTACAACTCATCAAATACCCCCATACTTAAGCTTTTGTTATTCCGGAGCAAAGGTTGGAGATGAACTTATAATGAATTAAAGAAATCCTAAGTTTCGCTATCGCTTGAATTAATTAAAAGAAAGATCAAAATGAATATCCGGTGTATAAGAGTTAAAACCTAAATTATGATAAAATTTTAAATAAAGTAAGAGTTTCAGCTAAAGACTTATCGATAAAATCAAATAGATAACAAAAAAATTTATTTGTTAGGTAAACAAAAATAGATTGGATTTATGAAACTGTAGCTTGTAAAAATTAGAGGAAATAATGTAATTTACAAACTATGCTCTCAAAAATATTTTAAAATTAAATCTAGAATTATTTGAAATTGGCGGAGTAGGATGTCGTGGTATATGAATAAGGCTTTGGATATTTAGAGGCGAGGGTATATATTTTCGCTCGAACCTCTAATGAATTTTTTTTGGCTTGAATGAATGTTCGGAAAACAAAATCTTATTTTCCATAACATAATATTTTTTTAACATCTTCATAATAATCCAACGTGTATGTATAGGAGTAAAGAATTTTATCCTCTTACTCGGTAATATATAATCTTTTAAAATATTGGATGCCTATGTTTACGGAACGAAATCTTATTCCCATTGACATATGATTTTTTAAGGATCGAAATCATGTCAAGTAAGACATGAAAAAAGGTGATAGGTTTTTATTTTCTCAAAAATAAAACTAGGTTTAATAAAAAAATTTTGAGAGTAACCTTTATAAATTAAACGTTCCAAAATTTCAAAGAAAAGCATGTAGTAACATAATTTGAAATCTAAAGTTGTTATTTTCTAACAAAATTAATGTGCAACTATTTAGATTAGTTAGAAGTGGTGCTTAAAACAGATACATTATCTAAAATAAAAAAACATGCAAAAATTTTTAAAACTTAACCCCAGACATCTAAATCTATCGATCTCCAATTAATAAACGAATAGTAAGCAAAGAATTAATAAAATTCGCTTATAAGTTAACTCGCAACTATATTTTTGGAGAGCGAAAAGGGTTAAGGATGAGATATTCGACTTATTCGTTGCATAATTTACAAAATCTTTTTTGGTTTTTTGTATAGTTTTTATCATTTTTTGTATTATTTTTTTATTATCTTTTTTTGAATTTTTTAGGGTTTTATCTTTTTTTGGACTTTAAGTTATTATCTTTTTATAAGATATTTAGGGTTTTATCTTTTTTTGTTTTGTATTTTAAATTTTCAAAAATTTTTTGATGTTTTTTTTGTAGTTTTTACTTTTTTTTAGTTTTTAAGTTTTAACAAGATTGCCCGCGAACAGACTCTTATTTAGGTGGTTGGTTCGATGAGTCAAATGATGCGGGCTAGCTAAAAAATGATTTTTTACAAATAAGAAGAGCGGGGGGGGGGGGGGGGGGGGGAGAGAAAGATTTTGTTTTTTTTACAAAAAGAAAAAAGAAAAGAGGAGGGGAAAGAGAGATTTTTTACAAAAAGAAATTTTTTTGAACTTTTTGTTTTATAATTATTTGTGATTTTTTGTGTTTTATGATTTTTTTTAGTTTTTGATTGTAAAAATAAGAAATTTTTTTTGATTTTTTGATTGTTGTAATTTTTTTGAATTTTTGGATGGGTGTAGAAAATATAAGTGCAGAATAGGAAACTAAGAATACACCCACATACTTAAATCCAACATTGTCCCCAATGTTGCAAGGTAAGTATGTGGAATGATAATATATAAAAATAAAATATGCACACAAATAAAAAGGAGGGTAGAAGGTTCCCTAAGACGTGTTCGGGGAGGCCCATTTGGAACCCTGCAAAATTTAGAAGAAAAAGCAAAAATATAACAGGAAAAACGAAAAAGTAAACTCAACGAAAAGGTTGCGGGAGGTAGGGGCAAGTGTGTGTTACTAGAAACTAACGTCTTAGCTTATGAGCGCGATAGAAATGCGATCCCCTAATGCGCATAATAGTGCGAAACGTACCGATGCGACAAAATAAATATATAATTTTTGTAACAAAAAGGTTTTATTTCTTTAAAGTATTTATTATTTTTTTGGTAAAAAGTTTTTGTTTTTTGAAAAGGAAGAAGTTAAAACAAAATTTTTTTTGTGGCCGTAGTTGTTTAGTGTTTTTGGTTTTGTGTTTTTTAAGTTTCTAAGTTTTTTAAGTTTTAAGTTTTTTTTATGTTTTTTTTGTTATGTTTTTTTTCATTTTTTTAGTTTTTAGATTTTTAAGTTTTTGATTTTTCGGTTTTTTTTAGTGTTATAGTTTTTTTCATAAAAATAATGAAATATTTTTTAAGTTTTTTCATTTTTTTAGATTTTTTGGTTTTATAGGTTTTTCAAGTTTTTAGTTTTATAGGTTTTTTAATTTTTTGTGGAAACAACGCTATTTCATTTTTTTTGTTTTTTTTATAGATAAAGATGTATGAAATTATAAGTATAAAATAAACTTCCTCGTTTTAAGTTTTTTATTATTTTTATTTTTTTAAGTAGTTTTATGATGATTATTTTTATTATGATTATGCTGGCCAATTTATATATATATATAGGTAAAATTAATAGTGCTCTAGAGTTCAAAATAATGACTAGAAAAATTCAACGGCAACGGCGCCAAAAACTTGATTGTTGATAAAAAACTTGATGCGGGTTATAACTCCAAAAATTATTATGAGTACGCGGCGCCCCGGGCGGTTTTTTTAAGAAAAGCGGATTTGGTTTTATTTAGAAACGGGGCACGCAGATTTATTATTTGGATATAAAACAGTGAAATCGAGTTTTAACGAAAGGAGGCAAGTGCGCCTATCGTGAGTAGTACAAGATATTCCGGTGTGAAATATCGAGGTCTTAATTTTCTCAGGGTCGGGTTGATTATTTCTACTCTTCCCTGGATGAGACTATTATTTTATCGATATTTTAACTTGTCGGGTTATATGTTATATATATAAACAAAAAGGAAAAAAATAAAAGCAGAAAAAAAGGTGGAGCCGATGAAAAGCATAGCGCAACCGCATCGAAAAAAAATTGGAACTAAAATAAACTTTTAATAAAAAGAGATCCTAAATTTCAAATTAATTAAGGCGGAGACTTCACCGTGGAGGTTCCAATTAAATGAGCTCACCTAGCTATAGGGATATCGCTCACCTAAACTCTAAGACTATTCGACCGGGCTCTTGTCTGACGAAGGATTCCTCTTAAGGCCCGCATTATGCTAAGAACCCCGCTATTGGGTGGGGAACCCAATCCGGTAGAGTTTGCGCGCCTCCTCTCTTGAGGGTTAGTGCGGAACTCTCTTTACCAAGGGGCGATCGGTCCATAAGCATGGCCTCTCGGCTAGCTAGCGTAAGGACTACGGAAATAGAGCTCACACATCGATTACGTGGTCCTACGCTTCGTAAACCCTAGGCAAACCTTAAGTAATTTTAATTAATTAGAAAAACAAGACCTTTAATTATTTAAAGCTTTTTTATCTGTCCCAATGCTCTTCGATAATGAGGGCTAAGAGCGGTTAGCCACTCATCGGAATGGGGATGAGTTGCGGTGAAAGAAATAAAATGAAAGCAGAAAATGGAAAGCAACAAAAGAAAGCAGTAAAATAAAGTAGTAAAGAAAAGCTGTAAATTGCAAGTCCCCCTCAAACGAGTAGGACTAAAATGAAAGCAGAAAATGACAAGTCCCGGCTCAAACGAGTGGGCGAGACAAAATAAAGTGAGTCCTACTCAAACGAGTAGGAGAAAATAAATGCACCCACACACGCACTCTACTGAAATTGAAAACTCACGCACAAACACTACTGAAATGAAAACACACGCACGCTACAGAAAGTAAATACTCACATACGCAAATCCTACTCAAATGAGTAGGTGAAAAATTAAGACCGGCCATTTAACTTCTAGCGAGTAGACGGAAATAAATGCAAACACGCACACACTCTACATGAATTGAAATAAAGTTGTAAAAACTAACTCATACATGCACTCACACGTACGAAAAATAAAAAAAACTAAGTTGTTGAAAAATTAAAATAACTACATTTCTACCGCTAGAATCCGGTAGAAATGCATAAAAAGTGAAAATAAAAATTAACGGAGCAAAACGTTTTGCAAATAAATGCAAAAATGGAAGTGCTCGAAAAATGAAAACAAATACATTTTTACCTCAAGAATGAGGTAGAAATGCGTAAAAAGAAGTCAAAAAAAAAATAAAACGAGCAAAAGTTTAAAATGAAAAGCAAAGTGCACGAAAAATTAAAACGATAACGTTTTCATTCTTATAATTTTATAGAAACGCATAAAAAGTGGAAATAAAACTAAAAGAGAACGATAAGTTTTATGATCATAAACAGGCTAAGTTAAAGAAATTAAAAATCACTTTTTAAAATATTTCTATAAACTCATAGGAATGAATAAGAAGAGTCCTGAAAAGCTAAACTATGAAATTTATGAAAATTATGAAAGCACAAAAACTAAACTCATACACACACACACCCACTTTAAAGGAACAAAAACTAAGTTAAAACAAAATAAAAATAAGATTGCATAAGAGTGGGCACATACATGAAGTCCAAAACATGTAATGAAAAAAAAACTACATTTGCATTAATAATAAAAGGTTATTACAAAGCTAAAATAAAAGAGAGAGAGAGAGTGGGAGAAAATCCCATTACATAGCTTGGAAACCCATCTAGGCAGCACCTCCCCATACAAAATGAATCCAAAAAAGTGGAACAGGAATACATACAGAACATTGGAATTTATAGGCAAAATTTTCAAAGAACAAGCCCTCCCACACGGGCATGTCGGGGGGCGTGTCACAACTGTACAAGTGGTGACCATCGATTTGACAGCAAAGTTGACTTCGGGGCCGAAAACACGGCGCTTACTCCCTAGGTCACGAGCATGATGGTGGGCATGTCGGGGAGTTAGAACTAGGCGCGGGTTGCGTCAAAAAGTCACCGGCGTGGTCTTTTCGGCCAGGTGGAGGAGTCACGCCCTAGGTCACAGGCGTGACGCTGGCATGTCTGGTTGATCGACGATCGTCGAGCGCAAAACGTCGAGCTCAGTGACACGGGCTTGGGTCACGGGCCATGTCAAATGACAATAGCATGAGGTCGGGCGTGTCACGCTATTTATTCAAAAAATTGCTGATTTCATGGGAATTTGAAGATCACGCCTAAGTCACGGGCGTGACCCATAGTACACGTGCGTGTCTTAGGAAAAATTTGACATTTTTTCTGAAATTTTCAGGAAACAAAAATAAAGTTAAGTTAGAAATGTTTACAAAAAATGAAGTCGTTTATTGAACAAAAGCAATTAAAAATAACAAAAATAACTAAAACGACTTATTTATTGTACCTAAAAATAAGTATATTTACAACTCATCAACCTACCAAGAGGCTATGTGTGGACCAGACTCTGAGAAGTGGTTTGAGGCCGTGAAATCTGAAATGGACTCCATGTATGAAAACCAAGTTTGGACCTTGGTGGAACCACCTGAAGGGGTGAGACCCATAAGGTACAAGTGGGTCTTCAAGAAGAAGACCTACATGGATGGGAATATACTTACATTCAAAGGGTGACTTATGGCTAAGAGTTTCAAGCAAATTCATGGTATTGACTATGATGAGACCTTTTCACATATTGTCATGTTTAAGTCCATCAGAATTCTGCTTGCCATTACTGCATATTATGACTACGATATCAGACACATGGATGCCAAAACGGCTTTCCTAAATGGAAACATCCTTGAGGAAGTGTATATGACATAACCCGAGGGTTTTGTATCTCCAGGTGAAGCCACTAAAATATACAAGCTGCATAGATCCATTTATGGATTAAAACAGATTTCTCAAAGTTCGAATCTTCATTTTGATGAAAAGATCTAAGAGTTTGGTTTTATCAAGAATGAGGATGAACCGTGTGTTTACAAAAGGATTAGTGGGAGCATAGTTGTCTTCCTGATATTATATGTGGATGACATACTGCTGATCGGAAATGACACACTGACCTTGTAAGTTTTAAAGAAAAATCTAATGGACTTCTTTTCAATGCGTGACTTGGGTGAAGCGACTTATATGCTTGGTATTAAGATCTATAAACATAGATCGAAGAAGTTCCTGGGTTTGACACAAAGTACGTACATTGACAAGATGTTGAAACGGTTCAACATTCTTGACTCCAAGAAAGGATTCTTACCTATATCTCATGGTGTGAGTCTCTCTAAGGACCAGTATCCTATGTATTATGATGATAAAGACCGCATGAAGTTTATTTCATGTGCTTCGACAATTGGGTCAATCATGTATGCAATGATATGTACTAGACCCGATGTCTCTTATTCCTTGAGCATGAATAACAAATATCAGTCTAATCCCGATGAAAGTCACTGGATTGCAGTCAAGAATATCCCGAACTACTTGAGAAGGACAAAGGATACGTTCTTGGTGTTTGGTGGAGAGGAAGAGCTCGTTATAAGAGGATACACGGATGCTAGCTTCAAAACTGATAGGGACGCCTCAAAGACTCAGTCATGGTTTATATTTTACCTGAATGGAGGCGTTGTTAGCTGGAGAGTTCCAGGAAGGAGACAATTGTTGATTCTACAACTGAGGCCATGTATATCGTCGCTGCAAATGCAGCGAAGGAGGCTATATGGATTAGGAAATTCATCGGTGAGTTATATGTGGTTCCTAGCAATGTTCGTCCTGTAGATCTCTACTATTACAACAATGGTGTAATTGTACTTACTTCGGAACCTAGATCTCATCAGCGCTCCAAGCACATACTTCGGCAGTTCCATCTAATTCGAGAGATTGTCGATTGGGGAGATGTGAGCATTAGCAGAGTGCCGACTGAGGAGAACATTGTGAATCCACTAACAAAGCCTATCGCAAGAGAGAGCATGATGGTCATGTTAGATCTATGGGTATACGATACCTGAATGATCAACTCTAGTTAGATTCTTGTGGATTGTATTTTTGTTATCTGTAATGTTTCATTTGATGAATAATGTAGTATATGCATTTCATTATATATATTTTGGCAAGTTCTTTTATTGTGTTATTATTTCTATTGTGATAGAGTAGTTAACTGTATAAATCAAGGTTTTGAGAATCGGATCGGACATATAACCGGTCTTAAGAGAGGTTCAAGGTTTAACAGGTTTGACCAGTTGAACCGGAGTTGAACCATTTTGACATTCATACTTAACAAAAAACCTGAAAGCTGCAGTAAATTGCAAAAATAAAGTAATAAACTTGCACTAATCTTGCCACTAAAATAAATCTGCAGCACAAGAAATTACAAACACCACAAAAATACCATTAGAAGAAAGAAGAGCAGTGATATGTTGGTGGGGGAGAAGAGCAGTGCTACACCTGCTCCAAAACAACCTTTAAACTACACACATGTGAGCACCTAGACGGTCGCATGCGAGGAAGATGAAGAACTAGAGAAGGGATCGTCTAACGATAGTTTCACACAGACATGCATAGGATCATATGGCCGAATGCTTGTTTTGGAGGAACCAAATAAGTTAACCCTAGCCCCAGAGAGCTCTAACATTTAATCTAAATCACTGGATTTAAAATTAGGCGATTGTTAATCACAACCCGTTATTGGCTAGTCGCACCCCAAACTCTCCTAACTTTTCACGCCTTTTCGAATTACGTCTTGTGCATGTAATTTCAGGAAACGTGTTCAACACGGAAGTTGTAGATCTCTTTCATGTTGAACACTTTTCCTGAAATTGCATGTACAAGGCATATTTCTGAAAGGCGCAAAACCTGAGCATATTTCGAAAGTATGCTCTGTACAAGCATTTTTAGGAAAAGTGCTCAACACGAAAGCTGTCGATCTCGACGGGATCCACAGTTTTCGTGTTGAGTACTTTTCCTAATATTGCATGTACAAGGCGTATTTCGAAAAGGCGCGAAAAATTATGAGATTTTGGGGTGCGACTAGCTAATAACGGGTTGCACTTAATAATCGCCTAAAATAAATGCTGATTTTGTGAACCGCCCGGTTATCCAAAAACCGGCCCGGTTTTCGGTTATCCGGTTCAACCGGCCGGTTTCCCGGTTCCTGGACGTTTCTTGGTCAGGACGGTTTTAGGAACCAGACCGGACCGCCCGAAGGACAGGTCAGCGGTACAACCAGTTGACCGGCCGGTCCGGTCCGATTTTTAAAACGATGGTATAAATGCTATTAGAATGTTTGCTTTCATAGGTCAAGTAGTGACTTGAATGTCAGAACCTATGTTATTACAAGCTTCATTCTTAAAGGTCCCTGGTCGTTGTATCATCTTAGAAGCTATGAGCGATGATACATTTAAGATTGGCATGTGCGTTGACTGATGACCCATCCTCATAGGTCATGATATTGTGATATCAAGTCATCACATGGGTACTTGTTATGAACAAGTTGTACTGGACAGACCCACCGTGATAATACTTTATGGATTGTTATTTGAATGTATCAATGGTTTTTTATGTTCCTATGACCTGAAGTCACAACATTCATCGAGTGAGGAAGAACGTGCTTTGATGTCATCAAAAGTCCAGTCTTGAGAAAGTTGGATGATAAAGGTGGTTATTGGGTACGTTGCGAATAATTTGGATGTTTACGTGTGAGCAGAGATGATATTTATCCTCCTTTATGATAAGAGTTGCATCCATGGGCCCCTTGATGGAATGGGACTAAGAAATACATAACCATGCTTGGTTGAGTTAATATATGATATCAGGCTCACCAATTTCAGGAAGTCCATTCTGGATCAGGAAACTAGGATTGAGCGATTATGAGGGTGACACGGTCTATACCTCTAATTCCATCTGAATGTAAGGGATGAAGGGACATGACAACACTGTAACATTGGTCATAATGGATTTTGAGTTTATAAACTCTTATTGTTTAGGTAGCAATGATGAAAGGATTGGTTTCAAGACTACCTAAATCACCTAGAGGGGGGGGGGTGAATATGTACAATTCCTTTTTAAACTTTAAGGCAGATTCCTGTTTTTTTTACTGTCTTTATTACTATTGGTAACTACCACATACACAGAAAAACAATAATCACAGAGCACACAGTGGTTTATAGTGGTTCCCCAAATATTGGGTACATCCACTTTCCCCCTTCGCCTATCTAGTAGTGTTCTAGATTCAACCTTACTCCCTTCCTTTTCCTCAGATCCTCAGATCTTACAACTCATGCTAAAACAGCCCTACCTCAGCCTTTAGCAAGGCCTACACTCAGGCTAACCAGCCCTACCTCAGCCTTAAACAAGACCTACACTCAGGCTAAACAGCCCTACCTCAGCCTTCAACAAGGCCTACACTCAGAGAATAGATTCTCCTACACTCAGGCTTAAAAGCCCTACGTCAGCCTTTATAAATTTAGGCTTACAACTCAGATCCCTTAGGATCCTACAAAAAGATAATAAAGAGTTTTAGGTTACCACTCTGTTTGAGAGAATGAAGAGGGCAACCTTCTTGATCAGTTCTTGATAGAACTGATTCCTGAGATCAACTTTGTCTTTGCTTTCTTCAAGGTTTCTTGAGTCTGAACTCAGTAAAAGTTGATCTTCTTGAAGTAGTCCGGCTGGCAACTTCCTTCTTAAGATGTAGAAATAAATCTGGATCCTTCTTTGCAGTCTGGTTCAGAACCTGCTCCTTAAGAGATTTGATTAAACAAGTCTCTTACTTGATTTCAATTACTGGAGTTCTCTCTCTCCAAGTAGATCTGAAGTTTCTTCAAAATACTGATTTGCAGTTTTCTCTGGATCTGTATTCTACAAATAATTGATCATCACTTTCTGTTGAAGGAGAAAGCCTTTATATAATCTTTCTCCATGGTAACCGGTTGATCTGATATCTAACAACCTTCTGACAGCTTTGACAGTTGTGGTAGACCGGTTGAAATGACAGTTGTCAAGTCATCCAGTCACTTCTTGAAATCACTATCTATGTCTGAAAGTGTCGAGACTGTTCTTCATTATGTGTCGATATAAATAGACTAAGTGTCGACACAAGTAGACTAAGTGTCGACACATGCCTTGGTGGTGTCGACACAACTTCTGTTGTTGTTGTAACAACTTCTCGACACAGCTTCTTTAGAATGTGTCGACACTGATTATGTGTGTCGACACAAGCCTTCTTTGTTTTAACTTGGTTGAAAGTTGCTGAGTGTCGACATATCTCCTTTGTGTAGACACAACTTCTTTTGTTGTTGATACTTGCTGAGTGTCGACACATCTCCTTTGTGTCGACACAAGTACTTCTTTCCTTTAACTTTGTTGAAGCTTTGATGTGTGTCGACACAAGTCCTATGTGTTGACATAGTTGATGTTGACAAATACTTCTGTGTGTCGACACTGCCTCATGGTGTCGACACATTTGATGTCGACTAAGCTTCTCTGGGTGTCGACACTGCCTCTAAGTGTCGACACAATTTATGTTGACAATTCTTCACAGTGTGTTGACACTGCCTGTATGTGTCGACACATTTCTTCTCGTGTCGACTCTGCCTTTCCTGGTGTTGACACAATTTACTCCAAGTGTCGACACAGCTTTTCTCCAGTGTCGACACAAGCCTTCATAAGTGTCGACACTTCTTCTCTAGGTGTCGACACATGGACTTAGAAATTTTCTGCATTTCCTGCAATTACTTAACCTGCACATATGAACTCAAACCACATCAAATACACCTTAATGTATATCATTGAGTAGGGTGAGGTTTCTTCAAATCTAGTACACATTTTCCAATGTACCCAACAATCTCCCCTTATTTGGAGAAGTCATAACACTTAGTCAATGATATACACCATACATAACAAATACACAATATGATGTATAACAGCATTATAAGACAGGGTAAATACTAAACAAAACATGTATAAATAATCTTCACAGAATAACAATGTAACAGATTGAACATTAAACATTGTTTTGTAACAACTTCCAATAGTTTCATGAACAAAAGTTTACATAGATGTTTTATTACTAAATATTACAAAATGTAAACTCAAGTAAATCTAATCTAATGCTGCTCTGGCTCCTTGATGACAATGTCCTTGCCAGATTGAATCTTGCCCTGAACAGGAACATCTGTTTCATCAACTGGCTTCTTGCCCTTTTGATCTTTCTTTTTCAGCTCTTCAGCCCTTATCTTTTGTCTTTCAAAATAATGATAAGGCTTAGGAAAATACTTACTAGGCTCCTGTGCATTAGGAGGTAGCTTCCCAAGTTTAGCCTTCCTTCTATACTATACAATAGCCTCTCGCCTGGCTTCATGCTTTCTCCACTCTTGTTCAGAAAACCATTTACCCCTCTCTAGGGTATTGTCCTTTGCAGCTTTCCAAGCAGTCAGTATAATATTTTTAGAAGTTGGGCTCCACTGCTCAAAATCTGGCTTTAATTCAGCCTATTCTCTGAACCTCTTCTTTGACAATAGAGCTTCTTTCTCTTTCAAAACTGCCTCTGATAAAGGCTTGTCTACTTTCTCTATGATCACATTTGGAGCACCTTCTGGAGGGCTATACATAGACTGAACTTCCTGATGTATCATGTCAAAATCTGCAGGAGGATAGATTACCTGAGCAACTTCAGGTTGCTCACCTCCAAAATATCTTGGATTTATACCAGATTCAGCTACATTGTCATCATCACACATGGGTGGATATGCAAGTGTGGCTCTGATGCTATTGGAAATCCATTTAGTATGGTCAGATCCAGCTTTGACTAGTACTTTCTCACCCTTTATGACTTCTCTCTCAATATGATCCCTGAGATCATCTTTCTGAAATCTGATTTGAGCATTCAGGTAATTAACACCATCTTTATAGAAACGCTTTACTTTTTGTAGCTTTGCAGAAATATTCTTTTGAGAATCCTCAAGTGCAGTCTTTACAGCAGCTATTCCTTCTTGTAATTGCTTATCAAATTCTGTTTTGGCTATAACCCTTATTGTAGTCTGTGCAGTAGCAATATTTTTCATCTCAGTGATAATGGCATTATGAGAGGCAGTCAGATTATCATTCATTCTAAGCCGATTCTCCAGAACATATCCTTGTTTTACAGCCATGTCATCTACTTGTGTTTTGATCTTTTCTTGGTGTATGGCAAGGTAAACCACTGCATTACTCCCTTTGTGGAAACAGTCAGTCATTTCCTTCTTATTTTCATTCATCTCAAATCTTATATATTTTATATCTGTTGCTAAGGAGAGTTGTAGATCCTTGTGTGTCTCCTCTATTTACTTTTCCATAGCAATCCTTTGCTCATCCAACTTTACTTGCATGTATACTAACAAAGAACTATAATCAATCGATGGAGCTGGCTGTGGAGCAACTATTTGCAGTGCCTTCTTGTAGCTCTGGCTTCTCCTTTTGAAGACCATAAGTTTCCTTTTCTTTGCTTGAACTTCAACAGCATCTTCAGATTCTGAGGTACTAGCTATGTTAACTCTATCCTTTAGACTAGGAGGCAACACCTGTGCAGTCTTAGGTAGCTCCCCCTGTGTCCTTTGCTCCTCATTATTAGTTTTCCTTTGCTCCTCCTTATTTCTTGTAGTCTCCTCCTGAGACCTTATATGCTCCCCTTCAAGATCTACCTTCTCCCCCTCAAAAATAGTTTTCCTCCCTTCAAAACCAGCATGCTCCCCTTCAATATCAAGAAACAACCCTTCTATAGTAAATTTTTGTCGTGAAGGGATAGGAGATTCTCTTATCTCAGGAGCATTTTCAGCAACTGATGTATCTTCCATGACAAAATCTTGTGGTTGACTATTTAACTGATTTTGCTCAAGAATTGTTTGAGTTGCCATTTCACTGTCTAAGTGAGTTGGCTCTTCCACATGTTGAGGCTCCCCCTGGAGTGTATCCAGGTGGATGGGGCTAGCAGATGGTTGCTCCCCTGCCTCTGTGCATCTTCATTTCTTGTTGGTGACTGTCCATCATTAACTGCTTCTTCCTCATGGGAACTGAAAACTACATGCTCCTCTGAGCTACTGGATGATTCAGGAGCCATTATGGCTTTCTTCTTCTTCTGTGGAGGAACTTCCTTTTCTGGAGTAGGCATGTCCTTGGTTAACACCCTATCCCATCTTGAGATAATTCTAATATACATCCTCCTCATATGATTAATTTTAGAACCAGCAGCTTGGTTCATGACTTCTGGAATTGTTCCAGATAAGTACAAGCTCATTAACCTACCCAGATTAGGCTTCTTCAGACTTTCCTTAATCTTTTCAAACATCACTGCTGACCAATCAGTTTTTATCTTGAAGATAATTCTTGTCATTAAGCTGAACATGTGAGCTGATATCCTGTTGAAAGTCCACCTAGTGTCAGCTATGTGCACCTATGGGGGGGGGGGGGGAATAGGTGACGTGTAGCGCTTTTGCGGAATTTACGAATGTACCTGTACAATAAAAATAAAAAGCACAGCACACAGAATACACAGACAATTTATAGTGGTTCCCCGACTTGGGTACATCCACTTTCCCCCTTCGACCTATCTCCCAACAAGGGACGACTCAGTCTCTTCTCCAACAGGATTGAAATCCAATCCCTGCACTATCGGAAGGAACCCTTCCACACGTGAGAGTCAACACTCCCACAAAACGGGTTGCACCCAACCCTTACAACACGGAACAAACGTTCCTTTACAACAAAAGTAAATATAGAATGTACACGAGATACAAACTTCGTTTGGAGACTACGGTGTTCCTCTTCGTTCGACGACGTGTTCGTGAAGTCAACGAAGAGTCTACAACCTTGGTCTCTCTTGGAGAGGAT
Source organism: Platanthera guangdongensis (assembly GCA_039583875.1). Taxonomy (NCBI): domain Eukaryota; kingdom Viridiplantae; phylum Streptophyta; class Magnoliopsida; order Asparagales; family Orchidaceae; genus Platanthera; species Platanthera guangdongensis. Next base: position 74,377,376 of record CM077148.1, read on the forward strand.
CTCCCCGGAACCGGCGGCGGCAACACGAGCGGCGGCTAGCTTCGGGATCGGAGGCTATGATGATGAGCGGCTGCTGAAAATAGAGATCCAATCTTCTTAGCGAAGCAAGCTAGGTCTACCAACGGTCACACGAGGATCGGTCGTCTCGATCGATTCGGATGGGAAGTTTTTCCCGATCAACAAATCGAGAGACAAGGGATCTCTGGATAGACGCGTGAGACTCAAGCTTTGCTAAGCTTTTGTTGCCGGAGATTGGGAAGAAACACGATCAACAGCGGCGGCTGACTGGCGCGAGCGGCGACGGATACGGCGGAGCGATTTCGCGATTTTATGGTTTGCTCTGCTCGGCTTCTTTTTTGTCTACTCTTTACTGTTCAAAATACCCGAATATATATACTGTAGATAACTCCAATATGACCGTTTATGGGACCCACAATAGAAATCCCTAAATTCCGGTCCAGAAAATTGACAGCTGCAGAATCCGGTTCAGGAACATCCAGAGAAAACGCCAAGTAAAATTCGTCGAGAATCATTGGTGATTCTCGACGAATCGGCGAGAATCAGTTAACGATTCTCGACGATTCGTCGAGAGTCACCGAGTGATTCTCGACGATTCCCTTGTTGATTCTCAGCGATTTTCACTTGGTATTCAAGACCTGCCCAGCGACGGGTTCGGCGAGAATCATTAGTGATTCTCGCTGAATCTTACTTGGCACCATTTGAGGTAGCCGGAAGAAGTCGGCGAGAATCACTAATGATTCTCGACGATTCGGCGAGAATCACTAGTGATTCTCGCCGAATCGGCGAGAATCACTTGATGATTCTCGTCGAATTATACTTAGACGGATTTTCGTCTTTCCACCCAAGAGCTGCTCCTTGACCCATCCTTGCTCCTTGTCTTCTCTTGCATAAACATGGCCCTGTACTTGAAAGTAAGTGCACTCCAATAGAGAGAGTACACGTAGGCCAACACACTGATCTGCTCAACGAGGGATTACGTCGTGCAGACCCGTGTATATTGACCTACTGCACCCTGACATTGGTGTGCACTTAGCGTGGAGGAGCTGCAAGCACAACTTAAGATGTTTCATCAAATACATTGTGAATTCATCTTAGCTTGACAGGTGGCTTCCTCAAATCCAGGTAATTGTGGATATAATACCCAACACCTGTCATGCCCACCTGACTTGCATAGAATCCCCTTTCCTACCACTTTAGACAAGAACTTTACTTGCATGTTCATGCCTTTCCTGTTAAAAACTGAACCAATCTTCATAGTTGGATCTAGTCCACACCATTGCAGTGCCTCCCTTGTCTTAGATGTAGGTACATCTTCTTCTTCTTTAGTTCTTGGTAGATGTAGAACTTTTTTTATACTCTTCTGGGTGAGTTTTACTTTTTCTCCATGGACTATGGATTTAATTTTGAGTCCAGTTTCATCAAGGGTAGCTGCACCAAAGAATTCGAGTACTTCCTTCTAACAAATCTTGATTGGCTCAGAGACTAGATACTCCAACCCAGTCTCCGCAACTAGTGCTACAACACCTTGAATTTTTGGTTCCGCATCGTCAAAGGCATTCGTAGTAGCTCATAACCTTCATTGATGTTCTATACTAGCTTGGGCGCCATTAGGGTTTGAGAAATCTTGAATTTAGATGAGAGAGTTGTCGACACAAATCCTTGGTCTCAAAACAATGGAAAGCGTGTCGACAAATAATGTTGAAGACCTATTTATACCTTTCTAAAATTGAAGGTGAAAAGGCGCGTCAAAATACTCTAAATGTGTCGACATTGTTGAAAAGTGTCGACACTTACTTCTAATGTCTCGACAACTATGTTGACTACTATGTGTCGATACTAATATAGTCGACAGAATATATGTGTCGACACTTATATATCTGCGCTCGACGATTAGTCGAAACTCTACTCGACGAAATCTATATTGAACTTATGTGTCGACACCACTGTTGGATGTGTCGACACCTACTCTGGATGTGTCGACACTATTTTTCTGAAGTGTCGACACAGACTTTATAGATGTGTCGACATAATTTCTCTGTAATGTCGACACCACTTCTATGTGTCGACACAGACAACTCCTTGTGTCGACACCATTTTACTTAGCCAATTTTATTTAAACTATTCTAAGTTTAACATCCCTAATTCAATTTTAAACTTATTGAATTTAGTTTCATCAAGAGGCTTAGTAAACATATCAGTTATCTGATTATCTGTTTTAAAAAATTCTAGGAAAATGTCCTCTTTCTCTACATGTTCTCTAAGAAAACGGTATCTAATTTCTATATGCTTAGTCCTACTATGTGAGACAGGATTATTAGCTATAGAAATTGCACTTGTAGAATCACAAAGCAAAGGTGTTCTACTTACTTGAATACCATAGTCTACTAGCTGATGTTGAATCCACAATAGCTGTGCACATCAACTTCCTGCTGCCACATATTCTGACTCAGCTGTGGAGATTGCCACACTGGTCTGCTTCTTACTGCTACAAGACACCAGCCTTCCACCTAGAAATTGACAGGTTCCTGTAGTACTCTTCCTATCTTCTTTGCAACCTGCAAAATCTGCATCTGAATAGACTGTCAGTAGAAAATCTCTATTCCTAGGGTACCAAAGGCCTAGATATGGTGTGCCCTTAAGATATCTCAAAATCCTTTTTACTGCTGTCAGATGAGATTCTTTAGGGCATGCTTGGTACCTAGCACAGACACATGTAGCATACATGATATCTGGTCTTCTAGCAGTCAAATACAGAAGAAAGCCAACTATCCCTCTATACAAAGTTTCATCTACAAGTTTCCCTGCATAATCGTTGCTAAGAGACACACTTGACCCCATAGGAGTTCTCATGGTAGTGGATGATTCCATACCATACTTCTTTATTAACTCTAGGGTGAACTTAGACTGGGTTATGGACAAGACATCTTCAGTCTGTCTTACTTGGAGACCCAAGAAGAACTTAAGTTCCCCCATACTACTCATTTCTTCATCAGGGCAGTAAGAGGAAGTTCTAACTTCGAGAATCCTTTCACGAACTTGCGATAATACCCAACAATTCCAAATAAAGCTCTGTACATTGTCCGCTGACTTCAAAGGCGACCATTCCTTTATGCCACACACTTTGGCCGGGTCCATGACTAGTCTAGAACCACTAATCACATGGTCGATGACTTCAATATCAGAGTATTCATCTATGTACAACAAGTAGATACAAGAATCTATACAAATGATTCTATTATCCACATCAGTGTATGTATTTATATTCTACAATAGGAGAGTAACTCAACTTATATGAATGCTCATACAGACATATAAGTTAAGGATCAGCTTAACAGTAAAGTAACTTATCATATAAGAGTGCCCATACAAACTTATATGATAAGGATCTTATGCGGTGTAATGTAATGTTATGAATGTAATATGATGACTCAATCGTGTTCACACACATGCAAAATTCTTGGTCGACACAGACTTGTATATCCCACTTTTTGAGCAGATAGCTATGTTGTGTTTTTGGGGATGACACAACACTTGTGCACCCAACGGGAAAAAGAATAAGAAAAACCCAAACGAGTTCGAATCTAACAATATTCATGAATCAAGAAGTAAATCATGCAGTAATAAAAATTACGTTTGAGGGATTGACTCGGAACTCAACCTAGATGCTCCAGAAAAATCAGGTCAGCCACACAATGGCTAGAGTCTTGAGCACAGAAAGTATATTCGTGCCTCTATAGTAATCCACATGATCGGGAGAACCACCATCAACTTGTCACACAAGGTCTAGGTCGGGAGAACCACCATCAACTTGTCACACAAGGTCTAGGTCGGGAGAGGACACCCAGTGTCTCAATAGACTGCTAGATATGTTGTAGGAGAGGCGGCGATGACACTCATCGGGATCAGGATCGGAATCGGCGACAGGATTGGAGGAACACTTCCGTCGGATTTCTAGGTTTTATTCTTATCACACAGTATCGGATCGTGTGCAGAAAGAAAACAACCGTCCCCGAAAAACCCATAACATCATATTTATATTCCTGGAGATAGATTCAGCAAGTCAACATTTGACTCAACACGGGCATTGGTCGAACTCAACTCAATGAATAATTCGTCGAACTCAGCTCGACGAAATCTTCGCCAAAGGCCATAATGTCGAATGCATTTGTCGAACTCAACACGACGAAATCTGCGCCAAAGGCTAGAACATCAAACTGGATTCATCGAACTCAGCTCGACGAAATCTGCGCCAAAGGCCAGAACATCGAACTGTATTCGTCGAACTCAGCTCGACCTAATCTGCGTCGCAGGACAGAACCTCAAACTTCATTCGTCGAATGGCGTTGAGTGAATACAATACACTCAATGCCTAAGATCTAGATTTTCCAGGTAAACCCTTGACTCGATGAAGGCGTTGTGTGGACTCGACGCACTTAATTACTAAGTATGACAGTCAACGCACTTAACGCACTAGTGCCAACATTCACAGAATTAACACTTAACCAGCGAAAGCGTTGACTGGACTCAACGCTCTCAACGCTTTCAGCCTGATGGTGTTGAATGAGCTAAACACACTCAATGCCAAATGCCTTAGAATCTTTTCAACCTCCATGGCGTTGAGTGAACTAAATACACTCAACGCTTTCATCCCGATGGCGTTGAGTGAGCTAAACACACTCAACGCCAAATGCATTAGAATATTTTCAGCCCCTTTTTCAATATCCTTCAACTCATCATATGAACTAAATAGTATAGATCCAATCTCCCAATTTCTCCATAATCTTATGTGCGACCCAAATAGGCTCATACTGAGCTGGCACTGAGGCTATATGCTTGATCACTTCCAAATCACTATGGTTGCACCAACAGCCTCCCACTTGATCTAGAAAGTATAAAACAAAAACTTCGCAAACAATGAGCGGCATATAACAATACATCATTATCACAACCCGCATTTTTCTCCAAATTCAAGAAGTATCAGAGTATGAGAAAAACACGCGTCGTGATGCCACGTCAAGCAGGGGATAACTGTCGACGCTCAGGCGAACACCATCTAACTAGACTATGGAAATTTCATAAGTTTAATGGTTATAAAATCAGATATAATTTTAAGGGTCATATACCTCGGCTCGGTGGATCATCTAGTCCACAGTTTGAAAATTATATTTATACGGAGTGGAAAATATTTTATTTATATTTAACATCCTATGAGGGTGCATAAGTGACCCCCGAGGTCAGCTTATGCCATGCAAGACTCTATATTTATATTATATTATAAGTAGGAAAATGATCTTTGTTTACGTTGCTTGGAAAGTAGTGTATGAGTTTTTTTTATAAAATATGATGATCATGAGATATACTTATAGTAGAGTTTTTTAGGTTTAAAAATAACTAGCAACCTAACATAAAACTTCCCAAGAGCAAGTAGACTATCTCCAGAAAAAGGTAGCAGTAAAAGAAACATATCTAGTATCATTAGGTAAAACTACCAGTGGGCGCCAACAAACTGACACGAACCCACTCGCAAGTATGTATGTCTGTAAGGAAAAGTAGAAAACTACCTCACAAAACCAAGAGAAAGATCCCTACAACTCAAGGGATCACCAGCAACACCACAGCAAATCTAGCCATCTACTCGGCTACTAGTCAGAACCTGAGGCATTCAGAAAAGAAAAGAACACCTCAGCAAGTAAAACAAGAAAATCAGAATTAGGGCATTAAATTAAAATGGATCAAAGAGGGTAAGTAACATGACAATGAAAACAAACACTGCCCAAAGAACCAAAAGTACACCAAGTACCAAGCAACAAAACCATGCCCTGCTCAAATCCTGCAGAGGCTACAAGACAAAAGACAAGAAAAACTTGCCACAATATGTTGCATTCTACAAGGAAGAAACACCTAACAAACCTAATTTGTGAGTTAATGGCAGTAGTAAATCATCATGGACCTGAGTTGGTGACCAAAAACAGTCCCCCAAACAAACAGTTCCAACTAGAAATAAAATTTCACAGTCAGCACAAAACCACCACAAACCCAGCCGGTACCTGGGATAAAAAGGGTGGCGGCCACAGCAAATGCCCAGCCCGTACCTGGGACTAAAACGTGGTGGCCACGGCCCGCACACAAAACATCCCGCTCCTTTAGAGCGTCAAAATACCACTACCTGCCATAACCCACGATTCGGACCTCAAAATAAAGGAAGAATGAAAGGACGACAAGACATTCCCCTAGGAGGTAATCACTCGGGAAAAGGTAACTGAAAAGAAGAAAAAAAACTCAGTCTACAGGAATCGTCGAACGCAACTCGATGATTTTCGTCGAGCGCGGGAAATATCGTCGAACTCAGGAAAATCGTCGAACGCAGCTCGATGATTCTCGTCGAATCACAGGACATGGGAAATCGTCGAACTTCGTTCGACGATTTTCCTTTCGTCGATCACACGTCACGGGAAAAGTTGTCGAACGCCGTTCGACGATTTTTCCTTAACCGTAGGCCACAGGAAATCGTCGAACTCCTTTCGACGATTTTTGCGTTAAATGCAGGACATAGGAAAATGTCTAATACAGGCCACGGGGAGATATCATCGAACGCCGTTCGACGATTTTCCTTTCGTCGAACAAATGTCACGGGAAAATCGTCAAACTCCATTCGACGATTTTCGTCAGACCCAAAACATAGGCACATCGTCGAGCTCAGCTCAACGATAATCGTCGAACCCAGATCGATGATTTTCGTCAATCTGGCTGCATTGAGTGCACAGAAATCCAGAACCTCTTATTTCGTTTCCGTCCAAACTTCTTAGCCTAATTCAAACCTATTACTGGCAATATAAGTATGAAATCTCACTGCTATTAAATTCTATGGTTGAAAGGCTAGATCCTACCCAAACAGAGGTTTTAACAGGGAACACTTTGAATGATTATCAAGGAACAATTTGATAAAAACAAACAAGACTACAGTACTCCAGCAGAAGATTTGAGTTTCAGAACTTTAGAGAATGCAAACAGGAACATAAAAGGCCAAAATGGTTAATGATTCACATGCTTTTGACGGAAAAAACAGACTAAAATATTAATCTTTGGAAACAGGGAAAAATTATAGCAAAATGACCATGAAAAGGAGAAGAAAACTTGGCAAGGGTAGGAGCACCACTTGCCTCAAATACCCTCAATTTATCTTGCACAACCCTTCCTCTTTCTCTCGGCTCCAGCCGCAACATCACCTAATAGTATTTAAGTTTTTAATGGCGGAAAAAGATCAAAGTAAAAATTCTGAGACCTCTAGAAACACCATGAAAATTGAATCTCTTACCGAAGGAATGAAGGTCTAGGAGAGAGTACTCCAAATCTGCTTTCGGAATCGAATTCCGTCCACTAACGCTCCCAAAATCAGCGTCTAAAGGTACAGGGTTGGCGGTTTTACTTCCTCTCAATAGGCGACGGTTATAACTCCAAGGAAGGAGACAATGAAAAGACTTGTTTTTTTTTGTCAAAGGCTTTATATATGCATGGATTCGTCCTTCTAGCCCTAACTGCCACCTAAAACCACCTGATTTCAACTTTATAAATTAATTAATCACTTACATCATTATTATTAATACCACAGAACGACGCGAAAACCGAAGCACCTCGGAATCCTACGAAATTCACACCGTAGCTAATTACTTATGCTACAAACGCAACATCGAAGTCGAAATCATATTTTGACAAACAAAACTCGAGTTATCTCTACCTGAAGCCAAAACACAAGCATCCCCTGAGAGGCCTCACCGGTCACCAAAACAGACCCGGCTTGTTAGGGGATCTTGCCAAAAAGGCTACCAACAATCCACACAAGGAACCTGAAGAGCTAAGACCATGCACTAACAAACGGCACATGCTGGAAACACATCAACGTAACGCCAAACGAGAATTAAGTAATCGCAGAAAAAAAATCGGGGGCGTTACAGTCACTCCCCCTAATAGAAAGTTTCGTCCCAAAACTTTATATACGCTACTTCTATTATAGAAGGAAAGTAACAAAATAAGAGCCACTAGAAAGAAAACGTACCAATCAAATCAAGGGACAGATGAGGGTGAGCCTCCCTCATAGCCGACTCTAGCTCCCAAGTCGCTCTTTCTAAGTCCTGATTCTTCCATAGAACTTTAACCATTGGGATAGACTTTGTCCGCAGCACCCGATCTTGAGTATCCAAGATGCAGACCGGCACCTCAACATATGAAAGATTAGGCTACAACTAGGGCACAGCATCCAAGACTTGCCCACTGCTTCGCACGCACTTCCTTAATTAGCTTACATGAAACACATTATGAATACCTGGGAAATTTGATGGCAAATCCAATCTATATGCTGACACACCAATCCGCTCATCAATCTTAAATGGGCCCACATACCTCGGGTCCAATTTCCGATTCTTACCGAACCTCTTAACACCAACCATCGGGGAAACCATAAGAAACACAAGGTCCCCTACAGAAAACTCCAAGTCAGACCTAAGCTGGTTGGCGTTCTTCTCATATCTCTCCTGAGCAATACGAAGCTTTTCCCGAATACGCTTCACAGCAGTTTCCATCTCCTCGAGTGCATCCGGACCAAACACCGGCCTCTCACTGACCTCGGTCCAAAACAAGGGAGTTTTGCAGCGCCTCCCATACAAAGCCTCAAATGGAGCCATTTGCAAGCTCTCCTGGTAACTGTTATTGTATGAGAATTCCATAAGCCGCAAACGCTCGTCCCACGCTCCACCATGGTCCAAGATGTAGCACCTGATCATATACTCAACTATCTTGTTCACTCGCTCAGTCTGACCATTGGTCTGCGGGTGGTAAGCTATAGAATACCTCAAATCTGAACCCAAACCCTCTTACAGACTCCTCCAGAAGCGAGATGTAAAACGGGAGTCCCGATTCGAAATGATGCAACTGGTACTCCATGCAATCTGATGACCTCATTCAAATACAGCTCCTCTATCTTTTTCATCGGATAATCAATCTTGTACAGCACAAAGTGAGCGCACTTCGTCAGTTTGTCCACTATAACCCAAATAGAATCAAATCCTATAGGAGATCTCGGCAAGCCCGTAATGAAGTCCACAGAAATACTTTCTCACTTCCAAGTAGGGATCTCCAACGGAGTCAACTTACCACCATCCCTTCCATGATAGGCCTTCACACGATTGCAAGTGTGGCACTCAGCAACAAATCGGGCTATATCTCCCTTCATCCCATACCACCAGGCAATCTGCTTCAATTCATAATACATCTTTGTAGATCCTGGATGGTAGGCAACACTGGATCCATGAGCCTATCTGCAAATCATACCCCTAATTTCTCCAACAGCGGGGATGCAAAACCTGTCGTGGTACTTCAAAGTACCAGCATCATCAATAGAAAAATCTGGCAACTCCCCTCTCTCAGTCCTGAGGTACAAGTGCAAAAGATCTGGATCATCCTTCTGGTGCAACCTGGTGAGTGAAATCCAAGACGGCTCTGCCACTGCCAAACTGCTCTGCATATCACAGCGTCCCACGTAGATATCCATCAGGAGAAACTCTTCCACTAAACGATCGGCGGTGAGATTAAAGATCTTCCCTGTCTTCCGGCTTAGGGCATCGGCCACCACATTGCCCTTTCCCGGATGATACTGTATATCCACATCATAATCGGCCACATACTCTAGCCACCGCCGCTGGTGCAGATTCAGCACCTTCTGGGTGAAGACATACTTTAGGCTTTTATGATCGGTGTAGATCTTGCACTGGGCACCAAAAAGTAAATGTCTCCACAGCTTCAGGGCAAAGATCACTGCTGCGAACTCAAGATCATGCGTAGGGTAGTTCCTCTCATGAGTCTTCAATTGCCTCGACCCATACGCATTCACCTTCCCTTATTGCATCAACACACCTCCAAGCCTAACATGCGAGGCATCCACATATACATCATACTCCTTGTCCTCCGTAGGCAATGCCAAAACAGGGGCAGAACACAACCTGCTCTTCAGCTCCAGAAAAGCTTCCTCGCATTTCTCGTTCCAAATGAACACCGCATTCTTCTGAGTCAGCTTAGTCAAGGGGGCTGCCAAGATAGAAAAGCCCTCCATGAATCTTCTATAATAGCCGACCAACCCCAAGAAGTTCCTAATCTCCTTGGGTGTACTCGGGCTATGCCAATCCATCACTGCAGAAATCTTTTCCAGGTCAACCGAAATGCCATCTATGTTCACCACATGACCCAGGAAGGAAACCTGGGACAACCAGAATTCACATTTACTCAGCTTGGCGAATAACTGATGGTCTCTCAAGGCAGAAAGAACCAATCGCAAATGCTGCTCATGCTCCTTAGCTCTGCGAGAGTAGATCAACACATCATCAATGAATACCACCACGAACTTGTCTAGAAAGTTCTTGAACACCCGGTTCATCATGTCCATGAATGTTGATGGAGCGTTGGTCAAACCAAACGACATAACCAGGAATTCGAAATGCCCATGACTCGATCTGAAAGCAGTTTGTGGAATGTCCGACTCACGGATCCTGAGCTGATGATATCCTGAACGAAGATCGATCTTGGAGAACACCATACTACCAGGCAACTGATCAAACAAGTCATCGATCCTCGACAGAGGGTACCTGTTCTTGATGGTAACTTTGTTCAGCTCCCTATAGTCGATGCACGACCTCATCGACCCATCCTTCTTCACAAATAGAACAGGAGCACCCCAAGGCGACGAACTCGGCCTGATAAAACCTTTTGCCAACAACTCGTCCAACTGGACTCGCAACTCCTCCAACTCACGAGGGGCCATCCGATACGGAGCCTTAGCAATAGGATGCATACCCAGTTCCAAATCAACCACAAACTCAACATACCGCTCGGGGGGAAGACCAAGAAGGTCATCAGGAAAAACATCAGAGAAACCACGAACCACAAGAATCTCCTCCAAATGCGGTACACTAACAGCATTCCCAACCACCAAGACTAAACAAGCAAAACAATCAGAATGAAACAGCTTCTGAGCACATACAGCAGAAATGATAGGAGAATCCTGGCCCGGATCAGCATACACACTACCAGGCTGACCGTTGTCCTTGATGAAGTCCAAGCGCTTCCCTTTGCACTGAATAACCGCATCATACCTAGACAACCAATCCATGCCCAGAATAACATCGAAGACCTTTAGGTCGATCATCTTCAAGTCTGCCTTCGCAAGAAAGTCCCCCAACAAAACAGGGCAATCCAGAATGCCCAAATCTGACAACACAGATTCACTAGAAGGGAACTTGACACGGAACGTATCACAAACTTGATCTAGAATCAACTGATAATGCTCTACAAAAGCTCTTGCCACAAACGAGTGGGTAGCGCCGTAGTCGAACAGAACACGCGCCCAGCAGTTCTTCACCTTAAAATTCCCTATAGGAGTATATATATAAGCAACTAAGGCACTATCAAGAAAAAAACTATAACCATTCTAGCAAATAAAACTTTCAAGCTAGGAAAACAACTAACCTGAGATGACCTGAGTCGAGGTCTGAGCCTCCTCGGAAGAGATCACGTTTAACTTCCCTTTGCCCTTGTACACACGCTGAGGCGGAGGTAAGGCCTGAAGTGGAACTACCTATAGAATAGGCTAGACCTGAGGACACCTTGTCTTGATATGGCCCTTCTGGCCACACTGATAGCAGACTCTATCGTTGGACCAGCACTGGGCAGCATCATGCCCGGGTCGCTTGCACACAGAACAGGGAACATCCTTCCTAGGAGCACCTTGAATAGCATGATCTTGCTCCTTCTTCTGAGCTCCCGCCTTCTTGAAACACCTCTAAACAGGGTGGCCTGACCGGCCACAAAAGCTACACACCACCTTGCTCTTCTTTCCTGAAGCAGCATCAAGTACCTGTGGGTTCTTCTCTTCGGCAGACTTCCTCTTATCCTTCCTCATTTGCTGGCCTCTGTTCTTTGTGGTCTCAATAGCCTCCACTTTCAAAGTAGCCTCCACAACACCTGCATAAGTCACTAATCCATAAGCACTGGCTAACTGTTGAACCTCGCTACTCAAGCCACCAAGGAACCGCTTGACTCAATCTGCTTCAAAACTCACCAACCCAGGGGCAAACCAGCTCAACTTGTTGAACTCTATCTCATACTCACTGACCATGAGTTGCCTCTGCTTCAGGTGACGGAAGTCATTCATAAGCCGGTCACGCTCGACCGAAGGCAGGAAGTTCCTCAACAGCATCTCCTTGAACAATCCCCAAGTGCAATCCCCCACCAAGCTCTCCTTTTCCCTAAGCCACCAGCTCTTAGCCAAACCCTTTAGCTGATAGGCTGCTATCATAACTCTCTGGTCATCTACAACACCGGAGTACGAGAACATCTCCTACATGGAGATCATCCAATCATCTATGACCATGAAATCTACCTTCCCATTATATGTAGGAGGGCTAAGTCTCTGAAACTGAGAAATAAAGGCCATCTCCACTGGCACCACCACTGGAGCTCTCAGGGGAGCAGGAGGGGGAGGGGCAGCTGAACCCCCTACAGGTTCTTGCACTTCCTGAGCCTATCCTGCCACAACTACCGCCAGAGACTGGATCTGGATCTGCATCTCCACCAACTGCCTTGTCAAGGATCGTTGCTCATCCGCATGCTCTCGACCACCGCATCACTCTGCGCTCCAGAAGTCTCACCCTCAGACAGGGGAGTCGACCTGGTCGAATGACGCCTTGCCATCCTATGGACATATCAACATTAGCCAAATCCTAGTACAATAGTTGGAACTAACTACAAGTACAGACAATACATACATAAATATGATCTTAAAACTGCTAAACTTGCTCTGGGAGTTTATTTGAACAAAAATGATGTTATGTCTAACCTAGGATGGTTAACCACCATCATCTAACTCTTGTGCCTTGATCGGGAATGCATGAATTTATATTCTTTTTCTGATTTTAAAAACCATGTGTCTACATATGTCATTCTGCAAATCTTTAACTTGGCACGTTGTGCTTATGCAATGTTATGCTATGCATGATTGTGCTATGCATTCTAAAAAGGCCCTAATGTATGTCATGAGCGGCGTACGCATGAAAATGTTATGCATCCCATACTACATAACATTCCCATGCAAAGAAAAAGAAACATGCTAGTCGCATTCATGTGGTGAGGTTATGCATACCATACTACATAACCCTCACATGTTGCCCTATGGTGGATCCATATACAGACAAATATTATGCATCCCATAATACATAATATGCCCCGTATACTTCATGTTATGCTATGAGTGTAGTGTTCGTGCTTCAGCTAAGATGTGTTGATGAAATATCGGTGTGTGTATGATATGATGCTAAACATCTAATACCAACAAGGAAAGGTTGCCCGACAAATTGTCAAGCAACCTCCCTCTGATACCAACTGTCACAACCCATATTTTTATCTGAATTCAAGAAGTATCAGAGTATGAGAAAAACACACGTCGTGATGCCACGTCGATCAGGGGATAACTGTCGACGCTAAGGCGAACACCATCTAAGTAGACTATGAAAATTTCATAAGTTTAATGATTAGAAAATCAGATATAATTTTAAGGGTCGTATCCCTTGGCTCGGTGTATCATCTAGTCCACAGTTTGAAAACTATATTTATACGTAGCGGAAAATACTTTATTTATATTTGACATCCTATGAGGGTGCATAAGTGACCCCCGAGGTCAGCCTATGCCATGCAAGACACTATATTTATATTATATTATAAGTAGGAAAACGATCTTTGTTTACGTTGCTTGGAAAGTAGTGTATGAGTTTTTTTATAAAACATGTTGATCATGAGATATACTTATAGTAGTGTTTTTTTAGGTTTAAAAATAACTAGCAACCTAACATAAAACTTCCCAAGAGCAAGTAGACTATCTCCGGAAAAAGGTAGCAGTAAAAGAAACATATCTAGTATCATAAGGTAAAACTACCAGTGGGCGCCAAAAACTGACACGAACACACTGGCAAGTATGTATGTCTGTAAGGAAAAGCAGAAAACTACCTCACAAAAACCAAGAGAAAGATCCCTACAACTCAAGGGATCACCAGCAACACCACAGAAAATATAGCAGTCAACTCGGCTACTAGTCAGAACCTGAGGCATTCAGAAAAGAAAAGAACACCTCAGCAAGTAAAATAAGAAAATCAGAATTAGGGCATTAAATTAAAATGGAACAAAGATGGTAAGTAACATGACAGTGAAAACAAACACTGCCCAAAGAAGCAAAAGTACACCAATTACCAAGCAACAACACCAAGCCCTGCTCAAATCCTGCAGAGGCTACAAGGCAAAAGACAAGAAAAACTTACCACAATATGCTGCATTCTACAAGGAAGAAACACCTAACAAACCTAATTTGTGAGTTAATGGCAGTAGTAAATCATCATGGACCTGAGTTGGTGACCAAAAAATAGTCCCCCAAACAAACAGTTCCAACTAAAAATAAAATTTCACTGTCAGCACAAAACCACCACAAACTCATCCCGTACCTGGGATAAAAAGGGTGGCGGCCACAACAAGTGCCTAGCCCGTACCTGGGACTAAAAAGTGGCGGCCACAGCTCGCACACAAAACATCCCGCTCCTTTAGATCGTCAAAATACCACTACCTGCCAAAACCCACGATTCGGCCCTCAAAATAAAGGAAGAATGAAAGGCCGCCAAGACATCCCGCCAGGAGGTAATCACTCGGGAAAAGGTAACTGAAAAGAAGAAAAAAAAAACTCAGTCTACAGGAATCGTCGAACGCAACTCGACTATTTTCGTCGAGCGTGGGAAATATCGTCGAACTCAGGAAAATCGTCGAACGCAGCTCGACGATTCTCGTCGAATCACAGGACATGGGAAATCGTCGAACTCCGTTCGAAGATTTGCCTTTCGTCTATCACAGGTCACGGGAAAAGTTGTCGAACGCCATTCGATGATTTTTCCTTAACTGCAGGCCACAGGAAATCGTCGAACTCCGTTCGACGATTTTATGTTAAACGCAGGACATAGGAAAACGTATAATACATGCCACGAGGAATATCGTTGAATGCCGTTCGACGATTTTCCTTTCGTCGAACAAAGGTCACGGGAAAATTGTCCAACTCCATTCGATGATTTCCGTCAGACCCAGAACATAGGCACATCGTCGAGCTCAGCTCGATGATAATCGTCGAACCCAGATCGACGATTTCCGTTGATCTGGCTGCATTGAGTGCACAGAAATCCAGAGCCTCCTACTTCGTTTCTGTCCAAACTTCTTAGCCTAATTCAAACCTATTACTGTCAATATAAGTATGAAATCTCACTGCTATTAAATTCTAGGGTTGAATGACTAGATCCTACCCAAACAGAGGTTTTAACATGAACACTTTGAATGATTATCAGGGAATAATTTGATAAAAACAAACAAGACTACAGTACTCTAGCCGAAGATTTGAGTTTCAGAACTTTAGAGGATGCCAACAGAAACATAAAAGGCCAAAATGGTTAATGATTCACATGCTTTTGTCGGAAAAAAACAGAGTAAAATATTAATCTTGGGAAACATGGAAAAATTATAGCAAAATGACCATGAAAAGGAGAAGAAAATTTGTCAAGGGTAGGAGCACCACTTGCCTCAAATACCCGCAATTTATCTTGCACAGCCCTTCCTCCCTCTCCCGGCTCCAGCCGCAACAGCACCTAACAGGATTTAAGGTTTTAATGGCGGAAAAGGATCAAAGTAAAATTTATAAGACCTCTAGAAACACCACAAAAATTGAATCTCTTACCGAAGGAATAAAGGTCTAGGAAAGTGCACTCCAAATCCACTTTCGGAATCGAATTCCATCGACTAACGATCCCAAAATTGCCGTCTGAAGGGTACAGGGTTGGCGGTTTTACTTCCTCTCAACAGGCGACAGTTATAACTCCAAGGAAGGAGACAATGAAAAGACTCGTTTTTTTGTCAAAGGCTTTATATATGCATGGATACGTCCTTTCAGCCCTAATTGCCACCTAAAACCACTTGATTTCAACTTTACAAATTAATTAATCACTTGCATCATTATTATTAATACCACAAAACGACGCGAAAACCGAACCACCTCGGAATCCTACGAAATTCACACCATAGCTAATTACCTATGCTACGAATGCAACGGCGAAGTCGAAATCATCTTTCGACGAACAAAACTCGGGTTATAACTACCCGAAGCCAAAACACAAGCTTCTCCCGAGAGGCCTCACCGGTCACCAAAACAGACCGGGCTTGCTAGGGGATCTTGCCAAAAAGGATACCAACAATCCACACAAGGAACCGAAAGAGCTAAGACCATGCTCTAATAAATGGCACATGCTGAAAACGCGTCAACGTAACGCCAAACGAGAATTAAATAATCGCAGAAAAAAAATCGGGGGCGTTACAATCATTGCTCCCCAAACTGTATGAGTTTATAAAACTTAAAAGCCATTGTGATCAATGTTACAGTTTTGTCATATACCTTCATCCTTTACATCTGAATAGAACTAGAGGTATATACTGTGTCACCCTCATAAATGTTCAATCCAAGTTTCTTGATCTAGAATGGACTTATAAAAAATATGTGAGTCCAATATCATATATTGGCTCAGCCAGGCATGACCATGCATTTCTCAGTCCCATTCCATCAAGGGGCCCTATGGATGAAACTCCTATAATATAGGAGGACAAATGCCATCTCTGCTCACACGCAAACACCCAAATGATTCATAACATACCCAAAAACCACCTTTATCATCGAACTTTCTCAAGACTGGACTTTTGATGGCATCAAAACACGCTCTTCCTCACTCAATGAAAGTTGTGACTTCAGATCAAAAGACCACAAACACCGTTGCCACTTGAGCCATACTTGTGACACGTTCATATAACAATCCACAAAGTAATCTAATGGTGGGTCTGTCCAGTACAACTTGTTCATAACAAGTAGCCATGTGATGACTTGATATCATAATATCATGACCTGTGAGAACGGGTCATCAGTCAACTCACATGCTAGTCCTAAAGGTATCATCACCGCCTTTAGCTTCTAAGATGATGTAGCGACCATGGACCTTTAAGAATGAAGCTTCTGAAATCATAGGTTCTCATATCAAGTCACTACTTGACCTATGGAAGCAAACACTCTAAGGTCATTTATTAAATTGAACTACTCTATCATAATATAAATAACTTCATAATAAAAGAACTTGCCAAAATATATAAAATGAAATGCATATAGTACTTTTATTCATCAAATGAAATTTTATACAACCAACAAACATACAATCCACAAGTCTCATACTAGAGTTAATCATTTTATTATTGTATATCCATAGATCTAACATGACCATCATGCTTTCTATACGCAAGAGGCTTTGTCTGTGGATCCGCAATATTTTCCTCAGTCAGCACACTACATATGCTCACATCTCCTCGATCGATAATCTCTCGAATTAGATGGAACCACCAGAGTATGTGTTTGAATCACTGATGAGATCTAGATTCTGAAGCAACTACAATTGCACCGTTGTTGTCACAGTAGAGATCTACAGGACGAAAAATGCTGGGAACTACATCTAACTCGCCGATGAATTTCCTAATCCATACAACCTCCTTCTCTGCATTTGCAGTGGCAATATACTCGGCCTCAGTAGTAGAATCGGCAACTGTATCCTGCTTGGAACTATTCCAACTAAGAGCACCTCCATTCAGGCAAAACACAAACCCTGACTGAGACTTTGAATCACCACTATCAGTTTGAAAGCTAGCATCCATGTAACCACTTACAACGAGCTCTTTCTCTCCGCTGAATACCAAGAACATATCCTTAGTTCTTCATAAGTACTTGAGGATATACTTGATGGCTATCCAGTGACCTTCATCGGGATCAGACTGATACCTTCTAGTCATACTCAATGCATAAGAGACAAATGGTCTTGTATATAACATTGCATGCATGATTGATCCAATTGCCGAAGCATATGGAACCAACTTCATTCGGTACTTATCCTCACAATACTTAGGACATTGGTCCTTAGAGAGACTCACACCATGAGACATTGGCAAGAATCCTTTCTTGGACTTAAGCATGCTGAACCGTTTCAATACCTTGTCAATGTATGTATTTTGAGACAACCCAGCAACTTCTTCGATCTATCTCTAAAGATCTTAATACCGTGTATATAAGTCACTTCCCCTAAGTCCTTCATCGAAAAGCAGTCCCCTGGGTTGTTCTTAACAACTTATAGGGTCGGTTTGTCATTCTTGATCAATAGTATGTCATCTACACACAATATCAGGAAGACTACAATGCTCCCACTAATCCATTTGTAAACATAAGGATCATCCTCATTCATGATAAAACCAAACTTTTTGATTTTTTTTAATCAAAATTAAGATTCCAACTTCGAGAAGCCTGTTTCAATCCATAAATGGATCTCTGCAGCTTGCATATTTTGGCGGCTTCACCTGTAGATACAAAACCTTCAGGTTGTGTCATGTATACTTCCTCGAGGTGGTTCCCATTAAGGAATGTTGTTTTGACATCCATCTTCCAGATCTCGTAGTCAAAATACGCAGCAATAGCAAGCAGAATTCTAATTGACTTAACCATGACAATAGGGGAAAAAGTCTCATCATAGTCAACACCGTGAAATTTGCTTAAAACCCTTTGCCACCAGTCGGCCTTTGAATGTTTATACATTCCCATCCATGTCACTATTCTTCTTGAAGACCCACTTGCACCCTATGAGTCTTACCCCTTCAGGTGGTTCCACCAAAGTCCATACTTGGTTTTCATACATGGAGTCTATTTCAGGTTTCATGGCCTCAAGTCACTTCTCGGAGTCCGGTCCATAAATAGCCTCATGGTAGGTTGCAGGCTCATCACTATAATCCATAAGAAACACATTACCTATTTGAGACATGAGAAATCCATATCTCTTAGGCTCAAATCTTATTCTACCGGATCTACGTGGAACTTGTGTTTCCTGAGCAGGTTCTCCAACTATAACTAGTTGTAGTCCTGACTTAGGTTCCAATTCTGGTTCATTCACTATTTGTGGTTCATGAACTTTTTCAAGTTCTACCATGGTTGTCTTTCTACTTAAGAACTCTTTCTCAAAAAAGACATCAGTCCTTGTGATAAACACTTTGCCCTCAGACGGTAGGTAGAAATAGTACCCTTTGGTTTCCCTAAGAGGCCCCACAAGATAACACTTATCTGATTTGGGTTCCAGCTTATCGGGCATTTGACATCTCACGTATGCCACGCAGCCCAAATCCTTAATGAATGACATACTGGGATGCTTCCCAGTCCATATCTCATATGGTGTCTTTAGAACCGCTTTCAGTGGAGAACGATTTAATGTTAAAGTAGTAGTTTCTAGAGCAAATCCCCAAAAGGAAATAGGAAGATCTGCATGACTCATCATTGACCATACCATGTCTTACAAAGTACGATGCCTCCTCTCAGACACACCAATATGTTGTGGTGTTCTAGGTGTAGTGAGCTGTAACCCCCTCACCTGTCACATGACATATAACGGTGGGTCCGGCTGGGGCCCCACGCCATATCTCACAGACAAGTGAAGGAATCACGTGTGGAAATCAAAATCAACGCGTATCCTTAACTCATCCATTCTAGCGCAGCATTTTTTGTTAACATGAACTCCAACCAGAATGTCCACCACTATATCAATACCACATTTATATATATATCACAACACCAGGAATGTATACAACCCACACACCCTGGCCTTATGGCCTTACAGGTTCCTCTTTTACACAATATTCATTTCGTACATCGGCACGCAGGCCGGCCACACATGAAATCCAAACAACACTCTTCGCATGGCCTTCAAAGGCCAACAGCAGTAAGCTAGCCATTCCACTTATTCATTTCAAGCCGCGGCACCTGCAATGAGACATCCACCAAAAAGCGGCAAAACAAAGTAACGGTCAGCATTTGGCTGACCCATTATAACGACCCTACCCCCTACCCGGGGTAGTGGTTCCTTCCCTGTATACAGTGCTCATCAAGTATCATCAAACAGCATATCTATCTCATTCTCTTTATCCCGCTAGCAAACACATGACATCACAAACGCTGGAATCCACCAGACGTTCCGTGCACTCAGGGCACCTTCTTGTCGTACTGGAATCCACCAGTCATACACCGCCGATCCGAGGTTTTAACTTGTTGGTTGACCGACCCTAGTCCACCAGTCTCGCAAGCTGGCGACATCCCGCCCAAACCACACAGAGGTACAACCTCACAGCAACAACCAGAGTAGGTCGACCCACAACATGTAGTGTAGCACGCCGGGTTTATCCAAGCTCCCCAGGCAATGTCTACCCATCGAACCCCCTCCTATCCGATCGACCCACACTATGTGGTGCAGCAAGCCGGGTTTAACTCGGCTCCCCAAGCATTGCCACCCATCGATCCCTCTAACTAACTAGATCAACCCACACTAGTGGTGTAACAGGCTGGGTTTATCACGAGCTCCCTAGGCGTGCTACCAATTGATCATATCACAACCAGGAGCTTTGCCAAAGCCTCCTCGCATTCAGCATCACATCCATACAATCAGCATAAGAAAAAACCATTTCCATCTCATCAAATCCACGGAGTCTCCTCCGGTTTACCCATGAACATCACCAATCCAGACTACCGGTCCAAATGGACTTCACACAGCATGCCTATGCCGTACTCCATATTTCCGGCTCTAGATGCAGACTCAACAACGGAATCACTTCACGGATATCCACCTCTTGGTGGAGGATTCCAAGCACATGCATAAAAGAAGGACTTCGATGTCCAAGAAGGAGACCATTACCCTTGAAGACCGCTTCGGCGCCAAGAAGTAGCCGGATGGAAATCACCGCCTCGGCTTCGCCTTCACGAATCCGCTCTCGGATCTTCACTCCGCACTCTGCAGCTCCTACAGCAGCTGGTAGACTCCTCCCTTCCCTCTTGCCTTAGCCTTTCTTCCTCCCTTGCTTAAAAGAAATGAAGAAGAAGAAGAAGAAGAAGAAGAAAAGAGGGATTAAATCCCCTTTTTCTCGGCCTTCACCACACCTGGACAGAGCCCAACCATTGGATCCAGGAAGAGGGAAACAAACGGCTCAGATTTGGCCAGAAAAGCTTGAACACGGCCTGACACTCCCTGTGACATGCCCGTGTCACAGGCCGTGTCCCTCTAAGCGGCAGTCAACCGACTCAAAACCAACAGTACACGGCCATGGGAAACGCCCGTGCTCCATGCCACGCCCGTGTCTGAGGCCGTGTGCCTCAACGAAAATAATCCTAAAATAACCCGAGACTTCACACGGCCTGGCACACGCCCGTGTTCCTGGCCGTGTGCACCTGGACACACCCGTGTCCCGCAAACACGCCCTAGCTCGAAACGTCGAGTTGAGTTCGACGACCACTGACACGCCCTGTGACACGCCCGTGTCACAGGCCGTGTCCTCACTCGACACTCGACACTCGACGATCGTCGAGCAAAATTCGTCGATCATCGATACGGCAACGACACGCCCTGCGACACGCCCGTGTCGCAGGCCGTGTCCGCTGTGTCGACTCCAAATTTCGTCGAATTCACGACTCGACACTACCCAGGCCTGACACGCCCTGGGACACGCCCGTGACCCAGGCCGTGTCACCCATGCCTGAACCCGATTTTGCTCAAATTGATCCGCTTGACTTCGGGGTGTTACAATCCTTCCCCCCTTCAGATAATTTCGTCCTCGAAATTTGACTCCAATTCAGCCACAACATCATCAAAGCTTACACCCCAAGCCTCCGCACAAACGAACAAACATACAACACAAACAAACATCCCTAACTTCCACTTGTGCACATGCAGTCACAGAAGACCTCAAAACAAAACAACATAATTGATTTAGCGCCTCACAATCACAAGTGCACCAAGTTTTTAGCAATATGTCCACCAGTTGTTATTCTTCACAACTATAGATATAAACATAGTGTTCATATGATTCATCTCCGCTCAGCCTCCCGATTTTGAAATTCGCGATTAAGAGACAAATTAAACACCCGAGGCTGAATTTCGCCAACTGAGCTTTGCGGCTCTGGGACGTCCATCGCATGCAATCGCGGTTGCGTCCGGGGTGCAGATGACTCGGCCACTGCTTTTCCCTTTTCTTCATATGAAGCACCTATCTTTTTCTCACTCCCTGGAGGGGCATTCCGACAGAATTTTGCTATATGTCCTTGCTACCCGCATTTATAGCATATACGTGGATCCACACGTCCTGATCCATAAGTCGCCCCCGAAGAAACAGTCGACGGAGCTGATTCCGTCGGCCGAAATCTTTTCTTCTCTTGTCGTCGAAACTCCGATTGATCCAACTGCGACACTTTCACCTCTGACTTTTCCACTGCCAATCGCTTATTCGCTTGTACTCGCTTCATATCCTTCTCCAATGCACGAGCTGTATCGACTAATGCTTGGAAGCCTTGGCTCACTGAACTCGGAAGTGCCAACCTCAATTCATCCCGCAAGCCTTCATAAAACCGATTTGTCTTTCGTGCTTCCTCCGCGAAGGTAGATCCCGCATATCTCCCCAATCTTGTAAACTCATGCAGGTAAGTATCAATATCTCGCTCACCCTGCACCAAACGGAGAAATTCATTTTCCATCGCAATCCTCTGCGACACTGGCACGTACTTGGCTAAAAATATTCGGGAGAATTCCTCCTTGGAAACGTCAGTTAAACCTCGACCTGTCAAGTGATGCACTTCAATTTCATCCCACCACAATCTCGCATCTCCTTCCAACAGAAAAGTGGCCAACATCACTTTTTGTTCCTCGACCATCCGGATTGTGGTCAGGATCCTTTTTACCCTTGCCAACCAATCTTTCGCCTGCGTTTGGGAAAGCGCTCCACCAAACGTCGGTGGATGAAAGTGCATAAAACGTGTCAATGACTCGTCACTTGCTTGCGCCTCCACCAACACTGCAGCATGCTCTTGCCTTGCACCAGGCCTTGCCTGTCCAGTAGGCTGTGCTTGTAACACTGCAAGCACTGTCTCCGTCACCACCCGTATGGCTTCTGCCGAGGGAGGCATAGGCGTTTCCACGGGTGCTACACTCTCAGCAGACCGCTGGGGCTCAGACGGCCCAGCTCCATCTCTCGGCACCTATCAATGTACAGAACACCATGAACATAACGGTACTGCTACATTGACTACACACTCACGCACATCATGTGCATGACAGACATTCCTAGTGGACATTCATGAGTTCAATTCTGTTCTCTCCTCCCAAACAATCTAAACCTGGCTCTGATACCACTTTGTAACGCCCTCACCTGTCACATGACATATAACGGTGGGTCCGGCCGGGGCCCCACGCCATATCTCACAGACAAGTGAAGGAATCACGTGTGGAAATCAAAATCAACACGTATCTTTAACTCATCCATTCTAGCGCAGCATTTTTTGTTAACATGAACTCCAACCAGAATGTCCACCATTATATCAATACCACATTTATATATATATCACAACACCAGGAATGTATTCAACCCACACACCCTGGCCTTATGGCCTTACAGGTTCCTCTTTTACACAACATTCATTTCGTACATCGGCACGCAAGCCGACCACACATGAAATCCAAACAACACTCTTCGCATGGCCTTCAAAGGCCAACAGCAGTAAGCTAGCCATTCCACTTATTCATTTCAAGCCGTGGCACCTGTAATGAGACATCCACCAAAAAGTGGCAAAACAAAGTAACGGTCAGCATTTAGCTGACCCATTATAACGACCCTACCCCCTACCCGGGGTAGTGGTTCCTTCCCTATATACAGTGCTCATCAAGTATCATCAAACAGCATATCTATCTCATTCTCTTTATCCCGCTAGCAAACACATGACATCACAAACGCTGGAATCCACCAGACATTCCGTGCACTCAGGGCACCTTCTTGGCGCACCGGAATCCACCAGTCATACACCGCCGATCCGAGGTTTTAACTTGTTGGTTGACCGGCCCTAGTCCACCAGTCTCGCAAGCTGGCGACATCCCGCCCAAACCACACAGAGGTACAACCTCACAGCAACAACCAGAGTAGGTCGACCCACAACATGTAGTGTAGCACGCCGGGTTTATCCAAGCTCCCCAGGCAATGTCTATCCATCGACCCCCCTCCTATCCGATCGACCCACACTATGTGGTGCAGCAAGCTGGGTTTAACTCGGCTCCCCAAGCATTGCCACCCATCGATCCCTCTAACTAACTAGATCAACCCACACTAGTGGTGTAACAGGTCGGGTTTATCACGAGCTCCCCAGGCGTGCTACCAATTGATCTTATCACAACCAGGAGCTTTGCCAAAGCCTCCTCGCATTCAGCATCACATCCATACAATTAGCACAAGAGAAAACCATTTCCATCTCATCAAATCCACGGAGTCTCCTCCGGTTTACCCATGAACATCACCAATCCAGACTACCGGTCCAGATGGGCTTCACACAGCATGCCTATGCCGTACTCCATATTTCCGGCTCTAGATGCAGACTCAACAATGGAATCACTTCACGGATATCCACCTCTTGGTAGAGGATTCCAAGCACATGCATAAAAGAATGACTTCGATGTCCAAGAAGGAGATCGTTACCCTTGAAGACCGCTTCGGCGCCATGAAGTAGCCAGATGGAAATCACCGCCTCGGCTTCGCCTTCACGAATCCGTTCTCGGATCTTCGCTCCGCACTCTACAGCTCCTACAGCAGCTGGTAGACTCCTCCCTTCCCTCTTGCCTTAGCCTTTCTTCCTCCCTTGCTTAAAAGAAATGAAGAAGAAGAAGAAGAAG
Organism: Platanthera guangdongensis; assembly: GCA_039583875.1. Lineage (NCBI taxonomy): Eukaryota > Viridiplantae > Streptophyta > Magnoliopsida > Asparagales > Orchidaceae > Platanthera > Platanthera guangdongensis. The sequence continues at coordinate 74,402,275 of CM077148.1, forward strand.
AAGAAGAAAAGAGGGATTAAATCCCCTTTTTCTCGGCCTTCACCACACCCGGACAGAGCCCAACCATTGGATCCAGGAAGTGGGAAACAAACGGCTCAGATTTGGCCAGAAAAGCTTGAACACGGCCTGACACGCCCTGTGACACGCCCGTGTCACAGGCCGTGTCCCTCTAAGCGGCAGTCAACCGACTCAAAACCAACAGTACACGGCCATGGGACACGCCCGTGTTCCATGCCACGCCCGTGTCTGAGGCCGTGTGCCTCAACGAAAATAATCCCAAAACAACCCGAGACTTCACACGGCCTGGCACACGCCCGTGTTCCTGGCCGTATGCACCTGGACACACCCGTGTCCCGTAAACACGCCCTAGCTAGAAACGTCGAGTTGAGTTCGACGACCACTGACACGCCCTGTGACACGCCCGTGTCACAGGCCGTGTCCTCACTCGACACTCGACACTCGACGATCGTCGAGCAAAATTCGTCGATCGTCGACATGACCCCGACACGCCCTGTGACACGCCCGTGTCGCAGGCCGTGTCCGCTGTGTCGACTCCAAATTTCGTCGAATTCACGACTCGACACTACCCAGGCCTTACACGCCCTGGGACACGCCCGTGTCCCAGGCCGTGTCACCCATGCCTGAACCCGATTTTGCTCAAATTGATCTGCTTGACTTCGTGGTGTTACATGAGCTATGATACAATGCCACACTCTATCAGAAGATCACGGAACTAACGACTTAGGTATTTGCCACCTATATCAGATCAGAGTGCTTTAACCTTCTTACCCAGCTTGTTTTCTACTTCGCTTTTAAACACTTTTGAACTTTTCAATGGTTTCAGATTTGCACTTCATAAGATACACGTATCCGTATCTACTGAAATCATCAGTAAATGTAACAAAGTAGAATAACCCACCTCTATCCATAGAACTCATGGGTCCACATACATCACTATGTAATATACCTAAGAGATCATTAGCCCACTCACTGAAGCCAGTGAAAGGAACTTTAGTCATCTTTCCTAACAAACAAGATTCACATCTCACAAATGATTCATAATCAAATGAGTCCAATAGTCCGTCTCTATGGAGGTTCGATATACGTTTCTTATTAATATGGCCCAAATGACAATGCCAAAGATACGTTGGGTTTGAGTCATTTGTTCTTAGTCTTTTAGTATTTTTAATATTTTAGATCGGATGGTTTAAGTTCAAAACATACAGACCATTAAACATTTGGGCTACACCATAACAAACATCATTCTTAAATATTGAACAACAGTTGTTCTTAATAATAAAAGAAAACCCCACCATATCCAAACATGAAATGGATATAATGTTTCTAGTTATGGAAGAAACAAAATAACAATTATCTATTACTATTACAAGCCCACCGGGCAAAGCAAGAAAATAAACCCCCACAACAATAACAACAACACTTGCTCCATTGCCAACGTACAGGTCCACCTCTCCTTTACTCAGCATTCTTCTCCTTCCATGTTCCTGCACATTTATACAAATGTGTGAACCACATCCAGTATCCAATACCCAGGATGAAAGAGCTGAAAGGTTTATCTCTATAACAAACATACCTGAAGTGGAGGTCATACATCCTTTCATCTTTTGCAGACCCTCATTATACGAAGTACAATTCCTCCACCAATGACCATCCTTGCCACAATGGTGGCACTTCCGTTCTTTCCATGAGCCTTTCCTTTTCAATGTAGAATAATTGGGCTCCACTCCAGACTTAGGTCCCACCTTCTTCTTCTTGAAACACTTGGCCTTGCCCTTGCCTTTCTGCACCATCAATATGGGACTAGCAGACTTCGCCTTCTTCATATTAATCTCGGCAATTCGTAACATGCCTAGGAGCTTAGGAAGTTTCTTGTCTATTTCATTCATGTTATAGTTCAAGATGAACTAATTGTCCGTCAATGATTGTAGGATCAGGTCTGTAGCCAACTCTTGGCCTAGAGGGAAACCTAGTCTTTCAAGGTTCTCGATATACTCAATCATCTTGAGTACGTGAGTCCCTATGATAAGTTAATTTATATAGTTATTTTAGTTTAGTTTTTTTATAAATAAATAGTATAATTTATTTGGATTTATATTAATATATATAATAATTCATTTATTTTTATATTTCAGGTCAATATGGTCTCCAAATATCATTTTTAAGTCCATGACAAAGATCCGAAACATTTTGAGAAAATTAACATTTTTGGACACGGATAGCTGAAATTCAAATGACCATAACTTTCAAACCAGAAAGAGTTACGGGACGTGCAACCAGTCAACGGAAAGAGGACGACGTCCTCTACAAATCTGGAGAATTTCACAAGTACACGCCCCAAGTACATGGGCGTGACCAGGCTGTGAACACGGGCGTGTCTAGTTCAAGAAAATAATTTTCTCCAGAAATCTTCCCAGGGCAATTCTGGAACATTTACCAAGTACACGCCCCCCTGTCACGGGCGTGACCTAGGGCGTAACTAACCCGAAACTGCCGAATTGATGCCAGAATGCGCCATTTCCAGTCGTTTGCTGACCCGGTCAGTACACGCCCTAGGTCACGGGCGTGACCTAGGGGCGTGACACTTCAGGAACTGCCAGAATTTACTCCCGCCGTTTTCAGCTTCCCGCGATTTTCCAGAAACTGGATTGACACGCCCTAGGTCTCGGGCGTGACCTAGGGGCGTGACCCGCCATTTAACATATTTTTGCAGTTTCTCCTCCAACGTTCCCGAGCTTTCAAGACGGCGGTTTCGAGCCTGACACGCCCTAGGTCACGGGCGTGACCTAGAGCGTGACCTTCAAGAAAAATTTCTATAAATTTCAGATCGAGCCAGAAGCTTTGGAGAGGGGGCAAGGAGGTCAATCTAGGAGTAGTTCAGTAGCTAGTTTTCCTGTTTTATGTATTTTCTTTCCTGTAATTTCAATTTCATAATTGTAGTCTTTAATTTTAGTCTTTTAATTTTTAGAATGTCTTTGCTTTTCTTTTCATGTATCTTTCTATTATGATAATAAGAATATAATTCTATTAGCACTTGATCTTGTCAAGCTTTGGAATAAATTAATCTTCTTCTTTTTGTCAACTCTTTATTTATCGCTTCTGATTTATCTTTGTTTTATTACTTCCGATTTCGATCTAAGATCCATATCCTAAATGACCGAGAGGTTGCGGATACGGGGAGATCACTCAAAAATAAAAGGAGTTGGTTGCACTCCTCGAGAGAGGATGACATAACTCTTCTGGATTGGAGTGAAATCCAATAGAGGGGTTCACTTCCTAAAGCAGGCTTAGGGGTTTCGACTGGCCGAGAGGTCTTAATCAATCAACCTAAGTTTAGTCGAGAGCGTATTCTCGAGAGAGGCGTTTTCATAATTTAGGAACCTCCACGGTCGAAGTAGGTAATTTAGAAGTTTACCTTAATGATGATGTTTATTTTATTATAAAGTTAGTCTAGATCAGGTGTTTTCGTTTTAGTTTATTTTCTAGGTGTAATTTTAATTCACTTCTTTTATTAATCGATAAAATAATATTAATTTGCGTGAGTAGGAGTACTCAACAGGCCCCGAGTCTAATACAACATTTCTTATACTATATTTCGATAGGCACACTTGCCTATTTCGAGATTATAGTTTGGATATAATTTTTAAAACTATAAAATTACTCATCAAGTTTTTGGCGTCGTTGCCGGGGACATTTTATTGATATTTTGAAAGCGCAAATTGTATTACTTTTATCACTCTCTTTCTCTAACCCCAATTCTCTTTTTCATTTTTTTCTTTTTTTTTAAATTCCTTTCTATTAGGTACGGGTTGTGTTTATTTTCCTTTATTAAAAACTATGTTATCTCAATTGGCTGCTAAAATTGCCCAACTTCAAAATCAATTCGATATTTTGAAAGCCGCAAAAAAGCGTCAATGTGTTTGTTTTAATTGTCACGGTTCTCATTCAAGTGAGTTTTGTTAAAATTATAATTATTATAAAAATCATTCTTATGAAAATAATTTTGATAGTAATTAAGATAATAATTCTTCTCACTTTTATGATAATTCAAATTTTTATGAAAATAATTTTTCTAATTTTTCCTATGTTCATGAAAATAATTTTTCAAGTGATAATGCGAATAATTATTTTGATGTAAATAATTATTCTTCCAACTCGGATGAAAACTTCTCTTGGTCGCAAGATCAACCGGAAGGTTTCCCGGGTTATGAGAATAATTATTTGGATCCAAATTTTTGTTGTTCTTCTTCCGCACCGCAAGCTTTCTCTCTTAATTTTGGGGAATCCTCTCATTTGCAATATGATTCTTCCCCCCAAAATTTGGATGAAAATTTTATTACGTTTCGTGATTCTTCTCTTTCGGATACTGTTGCTAATGAGCAACATGACTTCTCATGTACCCCAGTAGTTGTTTATACCGAAGAAGAACAACAACTTTTATTTCAAGAGCTCGTTAGGTGTATGGATGCGCTGGGCGGAGTAGATGAAGAATATGTTTCTCCTCCTACTACTCCACATTTTCCTCCTATTAATGAATCTCCTTACACAATTTATGATTTTCTAAGAGCGCAAATTTATGAACATGATGCTTCCGATGATTTTATTTTAAATAAAATTTCGGATGAAAAATTAATTTTAGAAAATAAACAACCCGAGCCTAATCTTATAACTTTGCAAGAGTCTCCTCCTTGCGAAGATTTTTCTGACGCACTTATTTTTGATTATTCTTTCCCTAACAAGTTTTAGGAAGAAGATGAGTCGTTGCAATCAAATGTTATCCCCGACCCATTTGCCGATCATCTAGAAAGATTCAAATCACCTCAGGTATGCATAGGTGATTTGAATCTAAATTTTCAAGTCAACTGCAAGAAGGAAAAATCAAGAAGCAAGCGGAGGAGTAGCCGGGCAAGCGACTTTGGCATCTTCGCCAAAGCGCGAATTAAGAGAGTTGCCCGTTCATTTCAATTTTTATTTTCCTTTCTCCTAACCCGAACCGTCTAGCTTAAAGACGGGAAAAAGAAAAGCGCACTTGGGAGACACCCCTTGCTTATCTTTTAATTTCTATGCATTTTTCTTTTTCTAAATTTTCACCAACTATTTTTTATTCCCCCCCTCCTACTTGACTTATAAACATTGGGGACAATGTTTATTTTTAAGTATGGGAGTTGATTCTTATTTATTATTTTTATTTCAAAATCCAAAAAAATGAAAAATATTTAAAATTTTTAAAGATAATTTTTAAAAATTATCCAAAATGCAAAATTTTTTTTTTGTGATTTTTTAAAAAAATGAAAAAGAATATAGAAAAAGAAATAAAACAAAAGAAAACAAAAATAATAAACCCCTACTTAATTTTTGTGATTTTTAGAAATTTATTTTGAGTTTATTTATAAGAATTTTATAATTTTTGATTTTCTAAACTTTTATTTCATCAAAGTTAGTTAAAATTAATTTTTAGGTTATTTTATTTTAATAAATAAATTTATGAAGTAAATTTATTTAGAGAAATTTATTTCGCCTTTTTCTCTTTTATTTTAATTAGTTTCAATTTTATAGTGCTTAGTTTAACAATTTTTAGATTATAATTATCTCCACATTGAACTTTAAGATTCTTAGGAAATTTTAATTTACTTTAGTTGCTCTCTTTTAATTTTAATTTAATCTAAATATTGTTTAGCCTTCACTTGTTTTAATTTTTCTTGTTAGATCATATGTCACGGGGATAAGAGGATAAAATTCATTATCCCATGGTACACATATGCAAGTTTTTATTTTTGGTTAGATCATATGTCATGGGAATTAAATATTCCTTGGTACACAAATGCAACCCAAAAAAAAAGAGTAAGAGGATAAAATTCATTACTCTTAAGCAATTTTGTTTGAAGAGAAAAACAAGAAGGAAAAAACATCAAAAAAAAGAAAAAAATTGTGTGGTGTGAGAGGATAAAATTCACCACCTCCAATCAAAGATCTCTTCAATTCCCTTTTTCCAAACCCAAAGCCCAATATAATTGCTTTAGTTTTAAATTAAAATTGTAAGAGAGCATTAGTAGTAGTTTAAATTTTCCTCGAAGTCTCTTTTTAGTGAAAGAAGTGTTTATAATTTTTAATCTAACTTTGTTTACTAACTACTTAATTTTGAGATCTAATTATTTTATTAGAAAAAATTTGCTAAATATTTATCTTTTCTCATTTTATTTTCATATTTTAGGACTTAAAAATTTGAATCACTTAAGCTAATTTTTAACTTTCTTTTGATTTAATAAATTTTTAGTTCAATTAAAAAATTATATTATTTTCTTATAAATACTTCTCATAGTTTTGCTCTGGAATAGCAAAAGATTCAGTATCAGGGTATTTGATAAGTTAATTTATATAGTTATTTTAGTTTAGTTTTTTTATAAAAAAATAGTATAATTTATTTGGATTCATATTAATGTATATAATAATTCGTTAATTTTTATATTTCAGGTCAATATGGGCTCCAAATATCATTTTCAAGTCCATGACAAAGATCTGAAAACATTTTGAGAAAATTAACATTTTTGGCCACGGATAGCTGAAATTCAAATGGCCATAACTTTCAAACCAGAAAGAGTTATGGGACGTGCAACCAGTCAACGGAAAGAGGACGACGTCCTCTACAAATCTGGAGAATTTCACAAGTACACGCCCCAAGGACACGGATGTGACAAGGGTGTGAACACGGGCGTGTCTAGTTCAAGAAAAATATTTTCTCCAGAAATCATCCCGGGGCAATTCTGGAACATTTCCCATGTACACGACCCTCTGTCACGGGCATGACCTAGGGCGTGACTAACCCAAAACTGCCGAATTGATGCCAGAATGCGCCGTTTCCAATCGTTTACTGACCCGGTCAGTACACGCCCTAGGTCACGGGCGTAACCTAGGGGCGTGACACTTCAGGAACTGCCAGAATTTACTCCCGCCGTTTTCACCTTCCCGCGGTTTTCCAGAAACTTAAGTGACATGCCCTAGGTCACGGGCGTGACCTAGGGGTGTGACCCGCCATTTAACATATTTTGGCGGTTTCTCCTCCAACGTTCCCGGGCTTTCAAGACGGCGGTTGCGAGCCTGACACGCCCTAGGTCACGGGCGTGACCTTAAAGAAAAATTTCTATAAATTCCAGATCGAGCCAGAAGCTTTGGAGAGGGGGCAAGGAGGTCAATCTAGGAGTAGTTCAGTAGCTAGTTTTCCTGTTTTATGTATTTTCTTTCCTGTAATTTCAATTTCATAATTGTAGTCTTTAATTCTAGCCTTTTAATTTTTAGAATGTCTTTGCTTTTCTTTTCATGTATCTTTCTATTATGATAATGAGAATCTAATTCTATTAGCACTTGATCTTGTCAAGCTTTGGAATAAATTAATCTTCTTCTTTTTGTCAACTCTTTATTTATCGCATCTGATTTATCTTTGATTTATTACTTCCGATTTCAATCTAAGATCCATATCCTAAATGACCGAGAGGTTGCGGATACGGGGAGATCACTCAAAGATAAACGGAGTTGATTGCACTCCTTGAGAGAGGATGACATAACTCTTCTGGATTGGAGTGAAATCCAATAGAGGGGTTCACTTCCTAAAGCAGGCTTAGGGGTTTCGACTGGCCGAGAGGTCTTAATCGATCAACCTAAGTTTAGTCGAGAGCGTATTCTCGAGAGAGGCGTTTTCGTAATTTAGGAACCTCCACGGTCGAAGTAGGTAATTTAGAAGTTTACCTTAATGATGATGTTTATTTTATTATAAAGTAAGTCTAGATCAGGTGTTTTCGTTTTAGTTTATTTTCTAGTTGTAATTTTAATTCACTTCTTTTATTAATCGATAAAATAATATTAATTTACGTGAGTAAGAGTACTCAACAGGCCCCGAGTCTAATACGACATTTTTATACTATATTTCGATAGGTACACTTGCCTATTTCGAGATTATAGTTTGGATATAATTTTTAAAACTATAAAATTCCTCATCACTCTACTAGGTACCGAGCTCCCATCTTACACTGGAACAATGCCTTGGTGACATTGAATCTCTCTTGACGAACTTGCCCTTAAAACATTTCTTGAGATGCTCATCAATGTCCTTACAACCCATGTTCTCATGTTGCTTCTGAAGCTCAGAGTTCATGGTTGCTAACATGAGACATTCGACGTCTAAGGAGTTGTCAAGATACTTCTTATAAACATCTTTATCAGCACGGAGTGAATTACCGGCAGGCTCATTAGGGGATAACTCTTCAAAAACATAGAGCTTATGCTTTTCCTGAGAACAATTCTCAGGTTTCTAAACCAGTCCTAATAATTTGTACCACTCAGCTTCTCCTTCTCAAGGATCGCCCCGAGGGACAAGATGGAGTTTAAACCACTTGCCTTGGAAATTCTACAAGAATACAAGCAAAGCAAATTAGTAACACATTTTAGAATACAATTTAACTTTCAATTAGGATTGTAATCAAAAGCTCCCACTATTTTTATCAAACTGATAACCCTCAATATAAATTCGAAGAGTTTGGCGAGTAACCCTCTTAGTGGACAAGATCCATATTTCACAAGCACTATGAGTCAGCTTTGGCTTTTCTCTCACAATGCAGCTATTTAGTTAGGCAACGCTTGCCAATTACATCACAATGCAATTCTTGTATGGCTAGTGAATAACTCTTTATTCGCATCCATCATATGGTGCATGCCAACCACATGCCTCTGGTCACTCAATCTTTGAGGTCACCCAGTTAAGCTACAACTGATGTCGACAGTGGGATATCATAATTATCCGCTCGCACCCTCACCAAGATAGATTAATGCACCTTGCTTTGGCAAGCCCAAACATCACCGATCGAGGCAGGAAGAGTGTCATCCATCGGAAGGCATCTAAATACTTATTATTGCTTAAGCAATTTTAAATAACGGATTAACTCTTTAATCACGGTTAACACTTAACCAACGTGCACATCAAACATAATAAAATACAACAAGCATAATCCAAATGCATCTGAGATTTGCACAGGAATCATCAACGCTTAATGAACTGGCTAAGTCTGAACATCTGAAACATGTCGAAATCTTCAGACCTACATGTACGAGACATGAGCAACACCAACTCCAATTACATAGTAGACAAGCTCGTCACTTTATGTGAGATTCAAAATCTACCACATACTTAGTTTCACAAACTAACACAGTGATGGTTACTATTAAGGAGTAAACTCAAAGAAATCACATGCATTCTTGGAAAGATCCAAGACTAGATTTGGGCATTTGGAACACTTCAAAATCACCAAATCTACACGCCATGGATTCAACAATTTCTGAAATAATGAATATTGTCGGCAACCTCCCTCTGATACCACTGTTGGGTTTTGGGGTATGAGAAAATACTTGTGCACGCAGCGGAAAAAGAACAAGAAAAACCCAAACGAGTTTAGATCTACCAATATTCATGAATCAAGAAGTAAAGCATGATGTAATAAAAATTACCTTTGAGGGATTGAGTCAGAAATCAACCTAGATGCTCCAAAAAATCAGGTCGACCACACAGCGGCTAGAGTCTTGAGCGCAGAAAGTATATCCGCACCTCTACAGTAAACCACATGATCGGTAGAACCACCAACAACTTGTCGCACAAGCTCCAGGTCGGGAGAGGACACTCAATGTCTCCACAGACTGCTAGATCTGTTGTAGGAGAGGCAACGAAGACACTCACCGGGATCGGGATCAGAATCGGCGACAGGATTGGCGGAACACTTCCGTCGGTTTCTAGGTTTTCTTCTTATCGCACAGTATCGGCTTGTGTGCAGAAAGAAAACAATCGTCCCTAGAAAAACCTAAAACATCCTATTTATATCCCAGGAGATAGATTCAGCAAGTCAACATTTGACTCAGCATGGGAATTCGTCGAACTCAGCTCGACGAACAATTCGACGAACTCAGCTCGACGAAATCTGCGCCAAAGGCCAGATCGTCGAACGCATTCATCTAACTCAGCTCGACGAAATCTGCGCCAAATGCCAGAACATCGAACTAGATTCGTCGAACTCAGCTCGACGAAATCTGCAACAAAGCCCAGAACAACGAACTGGATTCGTCGAACTCAGCTCGATGAAATCTGTGCTGCAGGCCAGAACGTCGAACTTCATTCGTCGAATGGCGTTGAGTGAATACAATACACTCAATCCTAAGATCCCGATTCGCCAGGTAAACACTTTACTCGAAGAAGGCGTTAAGTGGACTCGATGCACTCAACGCTTAAGTTTGACAGTCAACACACTAAACGCCAACATTCACAGAATTAACACTTAACCTGCAAAAGCATTTACTGGACTCAAAGCTCTCAACGCTTTCAGCACGATGGCGTTGAGTGAGCTAAACACACTCAATACCTAATGCCTTAGAATCTATTCAACCTCCATGGCATTGAGTGAACTAAATACACACAACGCTTTCAGCCTGATAGCGTTGAGTGAGCTAAACATACTCAACGTCAAATGCCTTAGAATATTTTCAGCCCCTTTTTCAATATCCTTCAACTCATCATATGAGATAAATAGTACAGATCCAATCTCCGAATTTCTCCACAATGTTATGTGCGACCCTGAAAGGCTCATACTGAGTTGGCAGTGAGTCTACATGCTTGATCACTTCCAGATCACTATGTTTGCACCAACAAGCTAACCTCTTAGGCGTCATCCGTCATGGCCATACGGTGACAGTGAAACGGGCCTTCCACTACTAGGTAGGCATCTACACTACCAAGCCTAGTCCTTCAAACACCTCAATGCTAAGAACACACCAATGGATCTCCCTGTGTCCTACAGCTCAGAGGGATCTCGTGTAGATGTATACCAAGAACAAAGCCCAAACTAGCCTTTCTTTAAGGCATAGAAGGAGCCTATGAGAGCGTATCACCAAAGGAACAAGCCCAACCATCCACTTGGCATGGAAGGAGCCACGGGAATGATCACCGCGGACCAAGCCCAACATTCCAAAGTCTATCTATCAACTCCCGTCGGTGAGACGACTGGCGAGCCCATAGATCTTCCACACTATCCTTAACCCAGGATTATGACACCGCGTTTTAACTCACACCGCATGCATTTTCACTTGGTCTTGCCATCACATCCAAGAGCTCCATAATGAGTCTCTTTTCATCATTCACATATCGTGTGGCAAACACACGCACTTCCAACCCTTGCACATTTTTGCATGCTTCCAAGCATGCAAGGGGTCTTTATTAAAACAGATGGAAAGCCACCTAACATAACACATTAACTTCCACACTGCTACCCATTGGGAGACATGACTCTAAGCAGTGTACTACTTTACATATTCCATCAATTATCATATTACATGACCATGAGTTAACCTCATCCAATTCCTTTCTATATGATCAAGCATACACAAATAAGTATGCTTCCATATGATAATCACAACAATATATTGATACTTCATGTATTCATCAAACATGATAACATAGTTATAGGTTACACATTCAATTATTGGGCATCACATGCTAATTCATTTGTACAATCCAAACTCATCAAACCATTTGTTCATTAACCTCCACCAAATAATTTATACAACACGTTTCATTGGTCCAATGATTTTCTTAAAGATCTATCAACAAAATTTCATGGATCATTTGTTTATCACGGTTACACTTAACTAGGTTCACCTGACCTCAATGTTATTTTGCTACGATCTCTCTACCAAGTCCAAACCAGGTTCTACACTAACCTGAGAACAACACGTACTTAAGACATGACCATGCAGAAAATTCCACCAGGGATTCGCGAGGCTACATGAATCCTATGACAACGTGTAACTATCTATTGGAAAGGTCTTTCTGAGGGATACAACTTTCGTGTTCAGCCCAAGACCCAAAACCGGCCACATAATACTCGAAAACGGCCTCAAAGTTCACTGCGCAGAGAAAATAGATTTATGCACGCATCTTAAAGCAAACAAGCGACATCGGTTCGTCTTCTTCCTCTAGCCATTTGTTCAAAACTACATTCAGATTTTCCCCCACCCTTATTCAAGCTCAATAGTCCATTCCTCTATACGAAATCAAGTTCACCAACTTCACAAAAAAGAGAGGAGAGGTTGAAGACATCTAATCTCTAGGACACAAGTCCTAGCATGGTCTGTTCCTAGGAGATCTTCATCTCACAAGTCAAACTCCTTTTACTCGATATCTCTCCTAGATAATAACTATAAATATAGCACCAAGGCAGAGGGTAGGAAGCTCACCTCATTTCCGGGCATGGATCCTGTTATCCTTCTTTATGGCATGATGTCAGCATCGACCTTGGCTTTCGTTCTCCACCTCCAGGAAAAGCACCTCTCGTTCCTCATTCTCTCAAGATAAAGCTCTGTCGTCTTCGTTCTCACAGAAATTTCGGAGAAGGTAACTGACGACTAAGACTTGGATGATTATATATAGGGGGCGACCAATTAGATTTAGGGTTTTCTGATTTATGAGCTATCGCGGCGCGATATCAATATTCTTGAGCGATATATCCAAAATAACTTCTCTCAAAATAACTTCTTTCGATGATAATTGATTCCACTCAATGCTCTCTGCGCCTTTAGGTATTTGGCATATACACACAACGTTTGATATCATCGTGCGATATCCATCTATTGTCGAGTGATAGCAATTGAAAGTTATTTACTTAATGTTAGCTAGTCACCTAGAGGGGGGTTGAATAGGTCTTTGAAATTGTATTAGTCTTTATGATGTTTTCCTTCTTGTGTGAACTAGAGCTTGTCTTTAGGTCCTGTAATATGAAAGAAAACAAAAAAAATAGCCAAGCACACAAGTGTTCATAGTGGTTCCCCATTGGGTACATCCACTTTCCCTCCCACCTATCCAACTATCTTTTTGGACTAGGCACAAACTCCACCAATATGCTCCTCAGAGCTTACACCTCAGGCCCTCAGCCTTGCATACAGGTTCTCTTCAGAACCCAATCTCAGAACCACATGGGTTCTTACCTCAAGGCCCTGCAGAGCTCCTACAGCATAGTCGTCCACTGACCACCTACCTCAGTGTGGGAACCCTAGTTCTGATTTGGGCAAGGATCACTATTAGGTTTGTTTAAATTGACCCACAATGTATAGTCATGGGTCATAGGTTTATTTCCAGGACCTGCCTCAGAAGGACTCTCCAGAATTGCTGAAAGAATTCTGAGAAATGCAGTTAAGACAAAGTCAGAAAATCAGTTCGACGATAGTCGAACTCAGGTAGACGAACATCGATCTAGGTTTGACGAACTCTGATCTCAAGGAAGAAGCTCTGCTCGACGAAATCCAACTGAGCTCGACGAACTCCAAGTTCTGCTCAACGAAATCCAGCTGAGCTCGACGAACTCCAAGTTCAGGTCGACGATCACTCAGAAAGGTTCAAGTCAGATTCCCAGCTCGATGAAAATAGAAGCTGAGCTCGAAGAACTGCGAGCTCCGGTCGACGAATTCAATATAGTTATTCTAGGACTATTTATTTATAGTTGGCAGATCAACTGAAGAATTAATTACAGTCAATATGGAAATAGCCGTTCAAATGCTACATTAAACATGGGTTGTTTCAGGAGTTAATTCAGGATCAATTCCCAAAGCATATTCTACTCTCGGGAATGCTTCATCCGTTATCAAGAGAAATGAAATTCAAATGTTGTAATGGGATATATAAGAGATTCACAGATAGAAATATAAATAGATAGAAATATACATACAGATACACACAGAGACATACATAGCATAGTAGTGTGTAGAGATATAGTGAAGGCTTTTCCTTTTACAGAGAAGGAGGAACTCTGCATCAATCAACATATCCATCAAAGTTCTCCATCTGCTCCAGGCTTTTAAGAGACATACATTCATATCAGTCTAAGAAGCTTGCTGGAGACATCATCAATCTGAAGGCCTATCACCCCGAAATAATGCCCCAGTTTTTCCTGAACCAGTCAACATATCAGGGGGAGCCTTTGCTAACATCAACAACCACTAAAGTCTTCTCAGTTGTATATTGAGAAAGAGAAGATAACATCACTTCTTTCCCTTTCCTGTGTACAGGGTTATAAATCCCTTCAAAAGTTATTCCTGGTTGCAATTCACCTGACCAAATGACTTGAGGTTTGGTTTTTGAGCACCTGATCAAAAGCTCATCAGTGTCAGGCACCTGATCAAAAATCTGAGTGGATTCCTACCAGGGTGGTAAAGAGTGGATGTACCTAGGTTGGGGAACCACTATAAAATCCTTGTGTCTTCTGGTTGCTTGCTCTCTTTCTTTATTTTCTTTGTGATGTGATCTTCTGCTCTTTATAGTATATATATATATATATATATACATATATCTCTAATTAGTGCTAGTTAAGATCTATACCCCAACTTTCAATTGGTATCAGAGCAGGTTTTCTTGGTTGTATAGGCTAACACCTGAACCAAAATGATCTTATAGATCTTATACATATTTAGAGTTTATCATGACACAAAATGAAGAGTTTTCAAGCACCAGACTACCTATGTGCAATATAAATAAGCTTGCATCATGGAAGATAAGGATTAGGTTTTATATGAACTCCATTGATGAAAGCATTTTCAACTTCATCTTGTCAGGTCCAGCTCCACCTCAGGAAACAACAAGTACCAATGTTGTTCCATCATCTCAATGGATAGATGCCCAAAAAAGGCTGAAGATTGCTGATGCAAAAGCAATGAACATTCTTGCACAATCAATATCCGATGACATTTTTCAGGAAATTGTTGAATGTTCATTTGCAAAATATATGTGGGACTCCCTCACAAAAATGGGTGCAGGATCAACTAAAGAAAGAAACCTTAAAGTTAAAACCTGGAAAGCTGAAACCTGGAGTAACTCTGAAGCTGTACAACTGATGATGAAGAAGAGTCAAGAGCAAGAGAATTTTGCCTAATGGAAATAAATGCCTCCTGCAGCAACCCTGATGAAGAATCAGACTCAGATGAAGAATTAGAATGTGAATCAGAAGAAGATCAGGTAATCTCTACCCTTGATCTTTCATCAGAAGAATTTGAAACTGATTTTATATTATTGTGTGAAGATTTGATTCAATCTAAGGAGGAAATAAAACTTCTCAAAGAGAATATAAATAATGTATCTTCTGAAAATATAAAACTCAAAGAAGATTTAAAGAATGCTCTTGAACAAATAAGTCATTTAGAATCAATTAAAGACAAAGAAAAGTTAGAGGACATAAATAAAAATAATGAAAAATGGCAAAAGAATAAAGCAAATCAACTTAAAAATCTTTAGAAAATTTTTGTTAAAAATAATTTGTCGAACCGAGCTCGACGAAAACAACACCATTCGTCAAACAAAGCTCGACGAACAATGAATAGAGATTTTGATTTTAACAGTTCAGTAATCTATGCTCGACGAAATAAATACACTTCGTCGAACCGAGATCGACGAAAATGGAACACAGAAAACAACTATCATCATTCTGTGAACAAAGCTCGGCGAACTCAATACCATTCGTCAAACTCAGGTCGACGAAATTACTTTAATTCGTGGAACTTAAGATTTTAGAACAGAAATTTTTATTCCTTTCAAAATTATAATCAAGCTCAAACTTTTAAAAATCCTTTCACTGAGTGGATAATCCCTCCTAGGAAATATCATCCACTTGGTTATGAAAATCAACCTGGATATTCCTTTATTTCTAATTATTATAAAAGAGAACCAGGACCCAAGGTAATCTGGGTCCAGAACTTCTATCCTCTCCTTTCAGGAAAAGACCTATCCTACCACAGAGGAATAGTGGTATATGACAATAATCAAAAGCTATAGTTTCAGCCAACACAGATGATACATCAGTGGCTGTAAAGTGGGAGATTGTTTGGAAGACTACAGCAGTAGAGAGAGACTGCTTATAATTTCTTCTCAAATTTGGGCAAGGAAAAGTATATAGGGCGAGATTATTTGATTTATAAAGAGGAAATTACTTGGAAGGATGCAGCAATAGCTTTCTTTTATTTATTTTATTTTAAAACAATTTTGTACATCTGCTGAAATTTTTTTTAAATCAGGCAGATTGTTTTTGCTTTGCATTTTATTGGTTTTTATGTAAATAGTGTCATCACCCAAATAGGGGGAGATTATTGGAACCCTAGTTCTGATTTGGGCAAGGATCACTAATAGGTTTATTTAGATTGACCCACAATGTATAGTCATGGGTTATAGGTTTATTTCCAGGACTTGCCTCAGAAGTACTCTCCAGAATTGCTGAAAGAATTCTGAGAAATGCAGTTAAGATAAAGTCAGAAAATCAGTTCGACGACAGTCGAACTCGGGTCGACAAACGTCGATCTAAGGTCGGCGAACTCTGATCTCAAGTAACAAGCTCTGCTCGACGAAATCTAGCTGAGCTCAACAAACTCCAAGTTCTGCTCGACGAAATCCAGCTGAGCTCGATGAACTCCAAGTTCAGTTCGACGATCACTGAGAAAGGTTCAAGTCGGATTCCCAACTCGAAAAAAATAGAAGCTGAGCTTGACAATCTGCGAGCTCCAATCAACGAATTCAGTGCAGTTTTTCCAGGACTATTTATTTACAGTTGGCAGATCAACTCAAGAATTAATTACAGTCAATATGGAAATAGCCGTTCAAATGCTGCATTAAACATGGGCTGTTTCAGGAGTTAATTCAGGATCAATTCCCAAAGCATATTCTACTCTCAGGAATGCTTCATCCGTTATCAAGAGAAATGAAATTCAAATGTTGGAATGGGACATATAAGAGATTCACATATAGAAATATAAAGTGATAGAAATATACATACAGATACACATAGAGACACGCAGAGCATAGCATTGTGTAGAGATACAGTGAAGGCTTTTCATTTTATAGAGAAGGAGGAACTCTGCATCAATCAACATATCGATCAGAGTTCTCCATCTGCTCCAGGATTTTCAAGAGACATACATTCATATCAGTCGAAGAAGCTTGCTAGAGAGATCATCAATCTGAAGGCCTATCACCCTGAAGCAAAGCTCCAGTTTTTCCTGAACCAGTCAACATCTCAGGGGGGAACATTTGCTAACATCAACATCCACTAAAGTCTTCTCATTTGTATATTGAGAAAGAGAAGACAACATCACTTCTTTCCCTTTCCTGTGTACAGGGTTATAACTCCCTTGAAAAGTTATTCCTGGTTGCAATTCACCTGACCAAAATACTTGAGGTTTGGTTTTTGATTCATGCCAGGCTGGTAGAAGTGTGGATGTAGCCAGGTTGGGGAACCACTATAAAATCCTTGTGTCTTTTGGTTGCTTGCTCTCTTTCTTTATTTTCTTTGTGCTGTGATCTTCTGCTCTTTATAGGTATATATATACATATATCTCTAATTAGTGCTAGTTAAGATCTATCCCCCAACTTTCACTCAACCTTATCTCTAAGGCCTACAGCTCATGCTTTTCATCCCTACAACTTCAAGCATAAAGCCATACTCTCAGAGTGTTGCAACACTCCTACAACTCAGTACCTATTTTGGTACCTACCTCAATGCCCATCTAGGCACCTACAACTCAGCCTCCTCCAAGGACTACAACTCAGTAGCACACTTGTCACCTACAGATCAGTGACTCACCAGTCACCTACCTCAGCCTTATTTCTAAGGCCTACTACTCAGGATGGGAGGACAGCCCTACTCTCAGATCCACACTTGGATCCTACCTTAGCACCCTAGTAGGGCACCTACCTTAGTGACTAATTAGTCACCTACAGCTCAGGCCAAAAGGCCGTACAACTCAAATTCAGGTAAACTGAATCCTACAGTAGTTCATACAAGATGAAATAAATTTAAAACAACTGACTCAGAGATAAATCTCTGAGTCTCACTGGCTATAATATTTTGTGCCCTTTTCTCCATGGTCGACAGAATCACATCATCTCTGTCCATCTCTATATATGCCTTAGGCACTCTCACAGTTAGATCTATAATGGAAGCCTTTGTGGGGATAAAGGGACCTTCCACTACTGTTACATAGATCCTAGGGTCAGATGCTTCTATGAATAATCTGACCCTTTGCTTCCAGAGACCAAATCCTTCGTTCCTGTAGATTGGTATCTTCATAGCCCCTAGCTCCTTATAGTTCATTCCTGGCCCCATAATTATATCTTCTAGCTAACCTTGGAGGTATACTCAGATTGTTAGATCCTTTTTGAGCAACCTCTCTCTGATACCACTTGAAAGTTATTTACTTAAATTTAGCTACTCACATAGAGGGGGGGGGGGGGGGGGGGGGGGTTGAATAGGTCTTTGAAATTTTATTATTCTTTATGCTGTTTTCCTTCTTGTGTGAACTAGATCTTGTCCTTAGGTCCTGTAATATGAAAGAAAATAAACAACACAGCCAAACACACAAGTGTTTATAGTGGTTCCCCAATTGGGTACATCAACTTTCCCTCCCACCTATCCATCTATTTTGTTGGACTAGGCAGAAACTCCACCAATATTCTCCTCAAAGCTTACACCCTTAGGCCCTCAGCCTTGCACATAGGTTCTCTTCAGAACCCAATCTCAGAAACACAAGGGTTCCTACCTCAAAGCCCTGCAGAACTCCTACAGCTCAGTGGTCCACTGACCACCTACCTCAACATTATCTC
The DNA here is from genome assembly GCA_039583875.1 of Platanthera guangdongensis. Lineage (NCBI taxonomy): Eukaryota > Viridiplantae > Streptophyta > Magnoliopsida > Asparagales > Orchidaceae > Platanthera > Platanthera guangdongensis. The sequence goes on from CM077148.1 coordinate 74,420,954, forward strand.
TAAGGCCTACAGCTCAAGCTTTTCATCTCTACAACTTCAGGCACAAAGCCCTACTATTAGAGTGCTGCAACACTCCTACAACTCAGTACCTATTCATATACCTACCTCAGTGCCCCTCCAGGTACCTACAACTCAGCCTCCTCCAAGGCCTACAAATTAGTGACAGACTTGTCACCTACAGCTCAGTGACTCACCAGTCACCTACCTCAGCATTATTTCTAAGGCCTACTACTCAGGCTGGGAGGATAGCCCTACTCTTAGATCCACACTTGGATCCTACCTTAATACCCCAGCAAGACACCTATCTTAGTGACTAATTAGTCACCTACAACTCATTACAAAAGGCCATACAACTCAAATTCAGGTAAACTGAATCCTACAGTAGTTCATACAGTATGAAATAAATTTAAAATAACTCACTCAGAGATACATCTCTGAGTCTACCTTGCTGGACTAAGAAGATATCAGTCCAGCCCACTTGCTGTAGAAGGAATGATTCTTCTTCTACAGCTAACTCCTTTACTGCACTTGTGAATAGCTATCTGTTGCTGAAGGCTAAAAACACTTCATACAACTTATTTCTTGCTGAATAGATGAATCAGCTGCCTTGTTCTAGAGAGAACAATCCTACTGAACCTTAGAGAGCTTCAGCTTTCTTTCTTTGCCTTCTAGCTAACTCTGCTGGACTTTTTCTGTCAAGCTTATCAGAGAAGATGAAGTCTAGCCACCTCTATTTCCTTTATTTTCTTCCTGTGTTCTGCCATTTTCTTTTATTTCATTAACCCTATTCCTTTTCTTTTTTCCTTTTTATATCTGATGATTTGAATCAACGACATAATTGAGGAGTGGGCCCAGTCAAGGATTGGTGAGTGCCGCCTCCCTCAAAAAAGGACAATCAGCTTTCGGTGCTACCGCAGCTTTCCCGTAACAGCTTCATGTAATTTGACTTTGTTGACTTCTTGGTGACGTCAGTAGTGGTCATCTTGGTGCTGTTGTGCCTTTCCCGCAATGACTTGAACCACTTTGACTTGTTGACTTTTGATGACGTCAGTAGCGGTCATCACATTCTGGACTTAGAAAAATTCAAGATCTTCAATAAGCGTTGAGTGATGTTAAGTCACTCAACATCATCTGTCTTGACTCTCAACGCTTCTGGACTTGTGAATTTTCACTGGCTTCGTCTCAGCGGTTCTTTCTCAAAACTCTTAGCAGTTTCTACTTAATAGCTGAGACAAGCATCTGTCTCAGTGCTTTCTTCTCAGTGATCTCAATGCTTTCTTCTTCTCAGCTGAGACTGAAACCAGTCTTAACAGTTTTTATCTCAGCAATCTCAGCAGTGTCTGCTTCACAGCTAAGACTGTCTTCTGTCTCAACGCTTCCTTCTTCTTTAGAAGCGTTGAGTGAACCTGGTTCACACAACGCTTCTGGACTTATAGAAATTCCAGCTTGCTTTATCTCAGCAGTTATGCTGAGACATACTTTTCAGCTGTCTCAACTGTCTCAATGCTTTTGCCTTAGTTAATTCTTCTGGATTTTGCACGACGAATATAGAACTGCATTCGACGATCTGTGTGCTGAGCTCAATGAATTCTGAGACTTTCTTTATGTCCCTTAGCATGATTGGTGATGTCTCTTCAAATCCTGAGGAACATTGCAGGACACAATTCCCAACAGCACTCAATGATATTTGAGTCCACTCAACGCTCTCAACGCCTCTTGGTATTCGGCATATACACTCAATGTCTCCTATCACCGCGCAATAGCCACTATCGACGCGTGATGGTGTCCAGTCACTTACTGTTAAATCGGCACTTCCTCTCACAATTAGTTGAGTATCAATCAACCATAACCATTCAACTAATGCTTTCAGCGCATGCAGCTAGTGCACCCCAAGCCTAATCCAAGTCTCTTGACTTACGACGCGTGTGAGGGGCCTAGCACGAAATGGGACGTTACACTCTCACTGCATCGAGTGTGTCGAGTGCGTCGAGTGCTAAGAGTGCGTCGAGTGCATCGAGTACGTCGAGTGTGTTGAGTGCCTCAACTATGTCGAGTGAGCTAGCTGATACTCATCAAATTCGTCGATTATACTAGCTGATACTTGTCAAGTATGACTACTGTCTGAGGTCAATTGGAAAGTTAGATTGAGTTAAATTTCTCAAAGTAAATTTCGTCAAATATCAATACTGCTCGGCGAGTATACTCAGCTATACTCGACGATATTCGATGAAAATTACTTGGGTTATTTTTTCGTCTATTTTTTCAAATCTCGGTTCGAGTGAACGACAACCATACACACTGATTTTGGAGGTAGTTGAAAGTAAGGGTTCGATTTGAAATACTCTAGAGGGGGGTGAATAAAGTATCCTGAAAAACTTAGAAAACTTTTGCTTTAAAAAAAACTTTGTCCTAAAATAAGATAATCTATCACAGGTACTAACTATCATAAGCACAACAAACCTAAGCCACACAGCCATAGCAAGAACAAAACAAAAAGTGCAACCAGACAACACATGAATTTTATACTGCTTCCCCAACCTGGGTATATCCACTCTTCTAATACCCTAGTAGGAATCCAATCAGGTTTTTGATCAGGTGACCGCCACCAATGATCTTTTGATCAGGTGCTCAAAAACCAATCCTCAAGCCTTTTGATCAGGTGACTTGGAACCAGGAATAACTTTTGAAGGTAGTTAAGAACCCTTTATACAGTGGGGGATGAGAGAGTGATTATGTATTCTATTTCTCAAATACAACTAAGAAGACTTTAGTGGATCTTGATTTTGACAAAGCTCCCCCTGAGATCTAGATTTGTTTAGGAAGGATGGAGCTTTGCTTCAGGGTGAGTAGGCCTTCAGTGTTTCAGCCTTGAGCAGCAGGTATCCAGGTGCTTCTTGACTGATATAATAATTATTGTCCTTTGAAGAATCCTGGAATGAAGGTAGAAGAAGACTCTTGATTTTTGATTGATATTCTTCTTCTTCTTCAGCTTGCTGTTCTTTCTCTAGTTTAGGGTTTCTGATTTTGCTGTGTTATTGGCCTGTGTATTTTGTTCTGTGTTTAGACGAGAAGGAAGAAGAAAAGCCTATTCACTATGTTGTTGTTTGTTCTACTCAAGGAAGAAAAAGAAAAATCCTTTTTATATTTCTATGTAATCTTCCTTCTGAAGTTGAATTTCTTCCTTCTGAATTTGAATTTCTTCATTCATTAAATACTGACGGTCTGGAGAATATTTGCATTGATTGATTTCCCCAACTGTCCCATTGAAAAGCGGCAAGTAATAATCCGGATGAATACCGTAATCAATGCTTACTTCTAACAGTAATATTCAGAGAATATTTAAGCATTGATTACTTAGTAATTATTGCAATAAAAAAGGGATAGAGGGAGGGAAATTTCCAAGTCTGGAACTTTACAGAATTTGTTGATCAGAGAACAGAATTCGTCGATCTATGTCCAGAGTTCGCCAAGCTGAGAAGTCAAGTTCGTCGACCATATAATAGTTATTCGTCGAGCTGAGATCCAAGATTGTCGACCTAAGAACTGATAATTGCTTTCTCTAGACCCTTGTCATTCTGTGAATCAAGATCGTCGAGCTGAGAGTATAACTTCATCGACTGGAGTTCAGAATTCCATGTTTCTTGTAGTTAAGAATGTTGAAGTAACGTGTCCAGAAATAGTCGACCTGAGAACTAGTTTCGTCGAGCTGAGAGCTTCTAACTGCTACTTGATAAATCTTTCCAAGACTGTGGTCTAGGTTCATCTAGCTGAGAAGGTGAGTTCGTCGACTGGAGTATGATACTGGACTTCGAATACTTAGATGTTTCTGGAATAAGATGTTGAAGTAGAATATGTAGTAATCGTCGACCTAAGAACTAAGTTCGTCGACTGGAGTTAAGTGTGAAGAATTTTGGTCTTGGAATGTTGAAGTATAATCTGGAAATAGTCGACCTGAGATTCAAGTTCGTCGAGCTCAGCTTAGAGATTTTTCTCTAAGTTCGTCGAGCTGAGCACGACTATCATCGACCTGAGTTCGACGAACGTCGAACTCATTTTCTGAGTCTTTGAACTTTCTCTAAATATTGAGTCTTTTACAGTCTGTTAATGGATGGTCCATGCAGTGTTGACTCTAAGGACATGGCCTATACCCTAAGACTGATACATGACCCTAGCTATATATGTTGGGTCAAACATCATAGCTTAGTGAACCTAGCCCAAATCCAACTAGGGATCCAACAATCTCCCCCTATTTAGGTAAGGTCACTAATTACAGACATACAAAATATACAAAGCAACAATACATATATCTGACATGAAAAATTTAAATGTGCAGCAGATATATATATACAGTAAGCTTTGTATCATAAACAGACAGTTTTATAAACAATAGAGAGATTAGAAATAGTTCAAAATGTTCATTTCTTCTTCCTGGGCTCCTTTGGCTTATCCTCCTTAGCTTTGTCACCTGGCTGAGTAAATTTGATTTCCCTGTTAGGATTAGCTGCTTGAGCTTTTGTCATTGTCATGTCAGGAGCTCCAATGATATTTAGAGAGGTAGCCCTTGGCACTACAACTTCAGGATGTAACTTCATATAATCATCAACATTGAAAAATTTGTTAGCCTTATCAAACCTGTTAAGTTCTTCCTTTCTGTACTTAGACATTGTAGTATATTCAGATGGATCCTTTCCTTCAGCTATTGCTTTGTTGATCATGGATAGGCCAACCAATTCCTGGAATCTGGCCATCCTAGCAGTTGTAGCTGTCTCAGGATCTTCAAAGGGTAAAGGAGGGGAAGCAGGTCTCTTGGGGCTTTCAGCCTTTTGATGTTCAGTGAATTATTGATGTTGATGTTGTTGATGATGCTGCTTGCCAGATGAATAATGTCTTTGCTGGTTGCTTCCTTAAGAGGAGGACCTACCCTGATGTCTTTGATAGGTTTGAAAGTGGGTAGTCCTCTGAGTTAAAGAACTGGAAGCACTAGCAGCAGGTGGAGGAGGAGGAGGAGGATCCTTTCTGTATCTTTGAGGTGGCGGGGAATATCTCCTGAATTCTCCCTTTCTTTATATTGATTTTTGGACAACCACATCCATGCTGGCATGCCATTATAGGTTGTGATCTTCTGGAGTATATAGTATGGAGTGTCATTTGCTGGATTTTGTTTTGGGGCAGGAGGTGGAGCAGCCTTCCTCTTCTTAGATACTTTATTTTTATTAGGCTCATCATCTGAGTCCTCTTCATCATCATCCTCATCATCAGAATCTTGAGGAGTATCATATAAGGCATCAATGGCCTTTAGTACTGATTTATCAATGGGATTTTCAGCCTGAATAGGAGCTGGAGAAGGAGCTTGAGGAGGAGAACTGCATGGAGCTGGAGCTGGAATAGAAGGGCTATACATAACAGTGCTGTCAGCCACTGTTTTAGTTTCTTCTTCTATATCTGCCATGATCAGTGCATCAAGATCAGGTATGGGTGAATCATCCATAACAAAAACTGGAGCAGGAGGAGATGAGATAATGGGGGAAACAGCTCTGGGAGGAGATGGAATAGCTGGAACCTCTATAGCTGGAACCTCTGTTGTAACAAAACTAGCCTTTAGTTACTTGGCAACCTTGGGGCTAATGGGGGAGGCGTATGGGACTATAGCCAAAGATGGCTTGATACTGTACTCTGGAAGGTTATTAAAATAAGCTGTATCAAAACTACTCAATAAATTTAAAAGATCAACTATGGGATTTATAATAAAATCACCAGCACTTGTTATTTCCTCTTAGGACCTGCTCATCTATTTCCATAACAGATTCAAAAAATGAATTAAATCAAATAAATCTTGATCAGCATCTGCATCTGCTTTTTTTGGTGTGTCTACTGCTGCATCTACTGCTACTGCTGTTACTACTACTTCTGTTACTGATGCTGCTGTTACTTCTACTGCTATTTCTGCTGCTACTTCTTCATTGAGTATCTCCTGCTGCCTGGTTTCAATGTACACTGGAGCCAGGCCCCTAACTGAAGAGGGAGGAGTAGAAAGAGCAGATATCTGAGCAGCAAGAGAAGATATGGAGGTAGCAAGAGGTGAAATAGCCTCTGCTATAATTATTTTGAGGAGGGGAGTAAGAAGTGCAATGAGATATGGAATAATGGAGGGGTCCAATGGCAGAGAGGCAGAGGGTGTTTTAGTAGAAACAGAAGGAGGGATGGAAGATGCTGGTGGAGGAGCAAGTAGAGAATCTATCATTGGAACATCTGGGATAGAAGAAGTATGAGGAGGGGAAGTAAGCAGCTTAAAGGAATGGAGGGAGGAGATATTGGAGGGAGGAATGATAGCCAAATGGGGTGGTATTGGAGAGGAGGGTGGTGATGGATCTGGTGTATCATGATGGGAGGGTGGTGAGTTAGGAAAGTGAGTGGGGGATAGATGTACTGGGGATGAGGGAGGTGTAGGAGGGTGAATGGTGGTTTGAACTATGATGGGGAGTTATTATACCATATGAGGTTGAGGTGGGATGGTTGGAGGTGAGGGAGGTGGAGGAGGGAGATCTTCAGCAGGGTGAGGAGTGGCTGGAGAAGCCCTGGTACTCTCAGAAGGCTTGGTGGATGAGGAGGAAGCCTTGAAGGTCTTGGTGATGCTCCTCTCCCACCTGCCAAATTGGGCACATGTGAGCCACTTGGAGGAATTGATGAATATGTTCGGTGAGACCAGTGATTCAGCAACTTTCTTCTTCAGGAAGATTCCGAGAATTCTTCCAAAACAGACCTCGTTTTTATTGTTTTTCTTCTTAATCACCTCAAATAGAATCTGAGCCCAGTTCACCTTCTTCTTGTTTATCACAGCACACATTACCGGGAATTGGTGTCTGGTTATATAATCATGTGCAGTGTGTTTGCCCAGTAATACTTTCTCCACAATGTCTGCTAGAAATTTGAACTCAGCAGACATGTGTTTCTTCAGCAATTTATTTGGGGTTTCTCAAGTATAACCCATCATACTCAGTATCACATCAAATTCCTCAGTATCAATTTCTAACTCTTCTTCATCATTAATTAATCCAAAAATTTCTGTTAGAACGGAGGGAGTAAGTGGAACAACATTACCAGAGATTGTGCCAATCATAGAGTTCTCATCTATGGTGGAAGAAGTATAGACCCACTCTCTGAGCTCAGCGCCAGATATCTTGATCCTGGTGGACGGCAGATTCTTCAACTGCTGTTCTTCAAGGATTGCAGGATGTCCAGAAAGATAGGGTATGAATGTTGGAGGAATCAAAATTGACATCAAACCCAGTGTCAAATTTCATTTCTGTGAGGCTGCCTGGTGGAATCGGCATTAGTTCACCTTCAAGAGAAAAATGAAGATCAAATTCAAGGAAACTGAAAACGCGGGACGGAGGTCAAAGAAAACCTAGATATAAGGTTTTCCGGAATAATAATCGACAAACTCCGTTCCATGAAAAATAAATAATTCTTCTATCTGAGATCGACGAAATAATTTTTAGTTAAATATTTCGTCGAGCTCAGTTTGAAGATTTGAAAACATTTCTTCGAGTTCCGTTCGATGAAAGTTTTCTGAAGCAGATTCGTCGTTCTCCGATCGATGAAAATGACTTCACTCACAGAGATTTGTCGACCTCTATTCGACGAATATCTCAAGAACTTTTCCCAGTTCGTCGAACTCCGTTCGATGAACTTTGAAGAATTCATCGAGTGCAGACAGAAGTAAAATAAAAGCTTTTTTATTGATTATGCCCAGCTGATTTATAAAGAACAAGTGATTCCTTTCATCCAAGGGTTTGGTTAAAATATCAGCTCTTTATAAATCATTGTAGATATAGACAAGTTTGATTTTGTTTTTGTCTACACACACTCTAATGAAATGATATCTAATGTCTATATGCTTAGTCCTACTATGATGGACTGATTCTGTACTATGGATATAGAACTTGTGTTATCACATAGTAGAGTTGAATTATTTAAGTTGAAACCATAGTGTAGGAGTTGATTCTGAATCCACAACATCTGTGAACAATAACAACCAGCTGCTATATATTCTGCTTCAACTGTTGATGTAGACATAGATGATTGTTTCTTACAGAACCAAGACACTAGTCTCATACCTAGGAACTGACAAGTTCCTGAGGTACGTTTCCTGTCAACCTAGCACAAAGGCATGTGGCAAACATTATATCAGGTCTGCTAGCTGTAAGACATAATAGGGACCCAACAATGTCCCTATAACTTCTGGTCAACAGGTTTCCCATGTCGATCAGAATCTATTACAGCATTAGTAGCCATAGGTCTTTTCTTTGCTGAGGCATCAGCCATCCCAAACTTCTTAAGAAGCTATTTAGCATACTTAGTCAGGGAGATGAAGATGCCATCAGGTAGCTGCTTCACTTGGAGACCAAGGAAGTAGGAGAGCTCACCCATACTACTCATCTCAAACTTAGAATGCATGAGGTCAGAAAACCTCTTGCATAGTTTAGAGTGAGTAGACCCAAATATGATGTCATCCACATAATTTTTTTCTAACAAGATTTTATCCTTATGGTGCCTAGTGAATAATGTTTTATCTACTATGCCTCTTGTGAATTCATGCTCTATCAAAAAGGTAGCTAAGGTCTCATACCAAGATCTTTGAGCTTGCTTTAGACCATAGAGGGCTTTATGCAATCTAAATACATAAGAAGGATGGGTTGGAGAGACAAAACCTGGAGGTTGTTCAACATAAACCTCTTCTTTTAGTACTCCATTTATAAAGGCACTTTTTACATCCATCTGGTAGACTATAAACTTCTTGTAGGCAGCATAGGCAAGAAAGATTCTAATTATTTCTAACCTTGTAACTGGTGCAAAGGTTTGATCATAGTCTATGCCTTCTTCTTACCTATATCCTTGAGCAACAAGCCTAATCTTATTCCTCACAATTGCAACTTCGGCATCTAGTTTGTTTCTATATACCCATTTGGTTCCAATGACTGGGTAGTCTTTGGGTCTTGGAATCAAATCTCAAACTCTACATCTCTCAAATTGGTTTAGTTCCTCCTGTATTGTAATGATCTAGTGGGGATCTAGCTCAGCATCTTTTATGAATTGAGGTTCAACTTGAGATAGAAAACAGGCATGCATCACATCTTGGTTGAGTTGATGTCTTGTCTGTACACCTACTGTTTTGTCTACAATCACTTGGGATCTAGGGTGATCCCTTAGTGTGATAAGATCAGTGGTTGGAGTTTGTTCAGCAACAGCATTTGATTTAATTCCTCTTGTGGAAATATATTTTTTGTTGAATGAGGGTCAGCCTCTTCCAAGGATTCATCTTCACTATCTTCAACAACTTGTGGAGGAGAGGGTGTTGTAGCTTCTTGTGGAAGGTTTAATTCACTCATTTTCTGACACAAGTGAGGTACTTGCAAAGTTTTTCTGGTAGAAATCTCTTTCTCCTTATAAGACATGCTAGTTTCATCAAAAGTAACATGTATAGATTCCTCAATTTTTAAAGATGATTTATTAAACACCCTATAAGCTTTGCTTACTTGGGAATATCCTAGAAAGATTCCCTCTTCAGCCTTAGCTTCAAACTTTTTAATATATTTCTTGTTATTATTATGTATATAGCATACACATCCAAATACTTTAAAATAAGTGATTTTAGGTTTCTTCCCTTTAAGTAATTCATAGGGAGTCATATTATTTAGTCTATGTATCAGGCTTCTGTTCAGTACATAATTTACTCTACTTACAGTCTCTGTCCAAAAGGATAGTGGCATATAAGCATCTATAAGTAATGTGCCTGCAGCTTCAATCAGGGTTCTATTCTTCCTTTCAGCTATCCCATTTTGTTGGGGTGTTATAGGAGCTGAAAAGCAGTGTCTGATACCTTCCTTCTCACAGAACTCATGCATAAGAAGAGACTCAAACTATGTACCATGATCACTTCTGATCAATGCAACATGAGTGGAGTACTTAGATCTCAGAAAGAACACACAAGTGAATCTTGAGAAGTCATCTACAATGACTAAAGTATAGGATTTCCCACCTAGGCTATGTACAACAATAGGTCCAAATAGGTTCATGTGTAGCATGTACAAAATCCTAGGTGAATCACTTTTATTAATTGATTTAAAACTAGATTTAGTTTGCTTGCCTAGTTGACAAGCTCTACAAAGACCTTCCTTCTTGTACGGACCAGAAGGTTAACCTCTTACAAGACTGTCTTTAGATAGCCTAGCAATATTTTTCATGTTTACATGTCCTAGTCTTTTATTCCATAATTTATTTTGAGTGCAATCAATATTAAGCAGACAAATATCTGAATTGACGGAAAGAAAATCAACTAAGTATATGTTTCTTTGTCTATTTCCAATTAAAACTTTTTGTTTTTCTTTATTAGAAATAATACAGGATGTAGAGTTAAAGTGTACCTGATAACCTTCATCACATAATTGGATGATAGAGATGAGTTTATGCTTGAGTCCTTTTACATAAGTGAACTTCTTGAATGTAACTGCTCCAATCCTTACTTCTCCATAGCCTTCAGACTGGCCACACTTTGAATCACCAAAGATGACCTTTGGTCCCAATTTGGACTTGTAATTATATAAGTTGTCCTTGCTTCTAATAATGTGCTTGGAGCATCCACTGTCCAGATACCATAGTTGATTTACAACTGGACAACTCTTCACCTACAGAGAAAATAATTAATTGTTCTTGACCCAGGTTCCCTTGGGTTCTTTATATTGCTGATAGGAAAAACTGGATATCATAGAGAATTCAGGTTGTGAATTATATCCTAAGTGGTGATATCTTTTAGGTGGAATTATCCAATCAGCAAGTGGGTTAAAGTGTTTCCTAGTTTGATTAGGGTTGCTGTTATAGTTATAATTTTTACTAAGTCTGACTGGGTTTGACGAAATGCTGTGAGTTCGTCGACTAGAGTTCGATGAAATGGGATGAGATCGTCGATCTCTGCTTAGAGAATGAACATAGTCATTTTTTGTGCCCCAAGTTCGTCGACCTCTGCTCGACGAACCATACACAGTTTATCGATCGCAGTAAGACAAATGATTATTATATAGATTTACGTTCAGAGTTCGTTGACTTGAGTTCGACGAACTTGCAACATTTCGTCGATCTGAGTTTGACAAAATCTGCTGAACTTTGTTTTTGTCTAAGGTTTTCTGATTTTGATTTTTCTTGTTTTTATGTATGATTTCAGTTTGATTGTTGTTCATTACTTCTTTATTCTTAGCTGACACAAATTTAATGGGGGTTAATAATATGTTCTTCTTAAGAATGAGGGGTAAACTTGATTATGCACCCAAGCCTAGCTTGCCATTTAGTCTGGCATTGACTGTGCTTATGATGTCTATCAGCTTAAGGCTTCTCCCATTGAGAGATTACTCAAGTTGTTTGGCCTCACATAGCTTTATTTTTAAAACAATGATTTGTTCATTAGCTAGTGTAAGTTCATCTTTCAGCTTAGTGTTTTCAGAAATTATATTTTCTTGATTAGCTAGGCTTTCCCTAAGTGTTTCGATTTCCTTTTTAGAGTTTATTAAATCAATACACATGGTTTTAAATTCATATTTGAAAGAATCAGAATTATAATCAAAAGATAAAAGTGCCTGATCAGCTTTTGTTTCTGAAGCTTCTTCATTTTCAGATTATTCTTCATCTAATTGACTTCTGGAGGCATCTATGGCCATGAGGCATACTTCCTTGGCCCTTGCCTCTTCTTCATCTTCACTAGAGCTGGAAGATGTGGATTCATCCTCAGTTTCACTCCAGAATTCAGCTACAAAGCCTTTCTCCTTCTTCTTGTATTTGCTGGAGGAAGGTCTTGAACATTGTTGTCTTCTTGCATCCTTCTCTCTTCTTTTCTCTTTCTTTTGATTCTTTGGACACTCTGAGATGAAGTGTCCAGGTTTCTTACAGCCAAAACACACTACATCTTTAATAGGGGTTTTGTCATACCTTGTCTTGTCATCCTGCACGGATGACCTCTTCCAAAAGTCTTTCCTTGTCATTATATAGAATATTTTGGCAAGCAGACTAATTAACACTTCATTCACTGTTGAAGTTTTTGTCTCTTCAGCAGCCTTGAATGTCAGGTTGTGTTCCTTCCTGCCTGGTGGAGGTGTCCTTTGCTCTGCTGCTTCTCTATATTTAATGAGCTGCTCATAGGACTTGAGCTTTCCCAAAAGAGGTTCAGTGGAAGTCTCATTTAAGATTCTGGCTTCCTTGATTCGCCAGATCCTTGAATCCCATGAGCTTCGGAAGCACATAAGGATTTTATCATTCACTTCAGTCAGGGTGATGTCCTTGTCCAAAGTCTTCAGCTCATTTATTATTGAGCTCAGCCTGTTGTACATGTTTGCTACAGATTCTACATCATCATTCTTAAAGTTCTCATATTGTTATATGAGATTGGATCTAATGTCTTTTCTTTAATCAGCAGATCCAGCCAACATTTGATTAAGGAAATCCCAAATGGCCTTGGCTGATGTGCATTTAGCCACCTTCTGGAAGATGTCATCTGACATTGTTTGGGCCAGAATGTTCATGGCCTTGGCATCAGCAACTTTAGCTTTCTTCTGGGCTTCAGTCCACTTAGGTGGTGGAACTGCATTGGTTCTTGAAGCTGCTATAGATGTAGAGGCAGTAACTTGAGGAGGACCTGTCAAGATGGAATTGTAGATATCCTCGTCAATAGATTTCATATATAATTTTATTCTTACCTTCCACATGGCAAACCTATCTAGGTTGCACACTGTAGGTCTAGTGCTTTCATAGTCTTTGTTCTATGTCATGCTATGAATATGAACTTAATAGAAGTAAAGGTCAGATCTAACACAAGGTCTCTTGGTTCAAGGGGTTAACTTGTACAACCAAAGGAAATTTGCTCTGATACCAATTGAAAGTAAGGGTTAGATCTGAAATACTCTAGAGGGGGGGGGGGTGAATAGGGTATCCTGAAAAACTTATAAAACTTTTGTTGTAAAAAAAACTTAGTCCTAAAATAAGATAATCTATCATAGGTACTAAATATCACAACGACAGCAAACCTAAGCCACACAGATACAGCAAGAACAAAAGAAAAAAGTGCAACCAGACAACACAAGAATTTTATAGTGGTTCCCCAACCTGGGTACATCCACTCTTCTACAACCCTGGTAGGAATCCACTCAGGTTTTTGATCAGGTGACTGCCACCAATGAGCTTTTGATCAGATGCTCAAAAACCAATCCTCAAGTCTTTTGATCAGGTGACTTGCAACGAGGAATACTTTTAAAGGGAGTTAAGATCTCTTTATACAATATGGGATGAGAGAGTGATTATGTCTTTTCTTTCTCAAATACAACTGAGAAGACTTTAGTGGATCTTGATTTTGACAAAGCTCCCCCTGAGATCTAAATTTCTTCAGGAAGGATGGAGCTTTGCTTCAGGGTGAGTAGGACTTGACCAGCAGGTATCCAGGTGCTTCTTGACTGATATTGTAATTGTTGTCCTTTGAAGAATCCTGGGATGAAGACAGAAGAAGTCTCTTGATTTTTATTGATGTTCTTCTTCTTCAGCTTGTTGTTCTTTCTCTGGTCTAGGTCTTCTGATTTTCCTGTGTTATTGGCCTGTGTATTTTGTTCTGTGTTAAGACGAGAAGGAAGAAGAAAAACTATTCACTGTGTTGTTGTCTGTTCTACTCAAGGAAGAAAAAGAAAAATCATTTTTAAATTTCTGTGTAATCTTCCTTCTGAATTTAAATTTCTTCCTTCTAAATTTTAATTTCTTCCTTCATTCAATGCTGACGGCCTAGAGAATATTTGCATTGATTGATTTCCCCAACTGTCCCAATGAAAAGCGGCAAGTAATAATCCTGACGAAGTCCGTAATCAATGCTTTCTTCTAATGGTAATATTTAGAGAATACTTAAGCATTGATTACTCAGGAATTATTGCAATAGAAAAGGGACAGAGGGTGGGAAATTTCCAAGTCTGGAACTTTACAGAATTCGTTGAGCAGAGAACAGAATTCGTCGATCAGTGTCCGAGAGTTCGTCGAGCTGAGAAGTCAAGTTCGTCGACCAAATAATAGTTGTTCGTCGAGCTGAGATCCAAGATCATTGACCTAAGAACTGATAACTTCTTTCTCTAGACCCTTGCCAATTCTGTGCATCAAGATCATCGAGGTGAGTGTATAACTTCATCGACTGGAGTTCAGAATTACATATTTCTTGGACTTAAGAATGTTGAAGTAACACGTTCAGAAATCGTCGACCTCAGAACTGGGTTCGTTGACCTGAGAACTAGTTTCGTCAAGCTGAGAGCTTCTAACTGCTACTTGATAAATCTTGCCAAGACTGTGGTCTAGGTTCATCGAGCTGAGAAGGTGAGTTCGTCGACTGGAGTATGATACTGCAGTTCGAATACTTAGATGTTTCTGGAATAAGATGTTGAAGTAGAATACCCAGTAATCGTCGACCTAAGAACTAAGTTCGTAGATTGGAGTTAAGTGTGAAGAATTCTGGTCATGGAATGTTGAAGTATACTCTGGAAATCGTCGACCTGAGATTCAAGTTCGTCGAGCTCAGCTCAGAGAATTTTCTCTAAGTTCGTCGAGCTGAGCACGACTATCATCGACCTGAGTTCGACGAACGTCAAACTCATTTTCTGAGTCTTTGAACTTTCTCTAAGTCTTGAGTCTTTTGTAGTCTGTTGATAGCTGGTCCATGTAGTGTTGACTCTAAGGACATGGCCTATACTATAAGACTCATACATGACCCTAGCTATACATGTTGGGTAAAACATCCTAGCTTAGTGAACTTAGCCCAAATTCAACTAGGGATCCAACAGTCATGTTTTGGAAGTTCTTCGTAACCATTGCTTAGGAGTTTTTCTATAAATACCTAGGTGGATTTTTCATCAACCCTCATCATGCTATCATACTCAAATTTCAGATCGAGAAAGTTTCCGAAATCATAACCGTCGGCTACCGTATAGATTTGCAATTTGAACTTCGAATTCTATGGGGAGTTCCGCCTCACATCCATGGGAGAGCTTGAAAGGGGTCTTTCCTGTGGCCGTGTTGGGGGTGGTCCTCAGGGCCCAGAGAACCGCGGGAAGTTGCTCCACCCATCTCCCTTTGAGATTCTCTACTTTCTTCTTTAGGAGGTTTAAAATAATTTTATTTGCAGCTTCCACCTACCCGTTGCTCCTGGGATGGTGAACCGAGGCGAACCTGAGGTCAATCCCGAGCTGCCTGCAGAAGCTAGTGAATTTTGTGCTGGCGAACTGGGGCCCGTTGTACGTGACAATGGCCTGGGGCAGCCCATGGCGGCAGATGATCTCCAACCAAACAAAGTTCCTGATGACCTTGGAAGTCACCTTGGCCAGTGTTTTCACCTCCAACCACTTAGAGAAATAATCAATCATTACCAACAGGAACCTTCTATGCCCACTGTTGTGGGGGAACGGTCTAACCACATCCATCCCCAAAATTGGAAAGGGCTAAGAAGCTGTGATGCCCTTGAGGTGCTGGGCCGGCTATAGCTGGATGGGGGCAAACAGTTGGCACTTGTGACATCTTCTCGCGAACTCTGCAGCATCGCGGCCCAGGGTGGGCCAGAAATACCCTTGTCTGACGATCCTTCCTTCCAGGATCCGACTCCCGGAGTGACTTTCACATTCCCCGGAGTGAACTTCTTCCAAGATTCTTTGTACTTCCCCCTCGGCCATGCAATGAGCCAGCATTTCCGAGAGAGTCTTCCTATATAGCTGCCCGTCCCGGAGGAGATAGTATGTCGATTTATACATGAGCTTGTTCCTATCTAGCCCCTCTGGATACATTCCCGTGGAGAGGAAATTCGTGACCCAGTCCATCCACGAGGGGCGTTGATCTATCTCCATCAGCTCTCCTTATTCAATGGAAGGGTGGAATAGATTGGTGATGGTACCCCCCACTCGGGGACCATGTTTTGCTAGCTGATTGACCTGCTCATTTTCCTCCCGCGGCACGTGTCGAATGGAAAAAGTTTTGAATGTGTTGACGACCCACTTTACTTTGGATATGTATAGCCGTAGGGTAGGCTCTCTTGCCTCAAACTCCCCGTTGATCTGGGAAGCTACAACCATTGAGTCAGTGAGGACCTCCACATCCAACACGCCTAGTTCCTTGGCCAGGCACAGCCCTGCTATCACGGTCTCATACTCGGCCTGGTTGTTGGTGATGGGGAAGTGCACCACCACTGTTTGCTCAATTTTATTTCCCTGGGGGCTCTCCAAGATCACCCCCACCCCTAGGGAATGCTTCCCTAAAGCGCCATCTACCTTCACCTTCCATGGAGTCGGATGAGTGAGCTCTTCCTCCACCACCTTGATTAAATAATCAGCCAAAAAGTCGGCCATTGCTTGAGCCTTGATCGAGAGGCAGGGGACAAAGGAGATGTAGAAATCGCTTAGTTATACCGACCACTTGGCCAACTTGCCTGAATGCTCCATGTAACGCCCCGAAAATTGTATTTGAGTCGGTCGCGAAAAATGGGATTTTTGGTGCCTGTATAGGGGTACACGGCCTAGGACACGGTGGTGTCCAAGGCCGTGTCTGGCTGGTGTTTTTGGCCGTTTTCATCCCGAGAAGGACACGGCTAAGTGACACGGGCATGTCATTTGACATGGGCATGTGCCTACCCGTGTCCCTACCCGTGTTCTTTTGGGTCGTGTCCGTTGTCGTGGCAGTTATGCGTGACACGCCCCCGGACACGGGCGTGTCAAGGAACCCGACACGGGCGTGTCAGGTGAGACACGTGAGTGTATTTGCCCGTGTGTCTTTTCTCCGTTCGACGATCATGCCTGGATCGAGGCACACGGCCTGGGACACGGCCGTGTGCCAAGCCGTGTTCGGCCCAGGTCTCGAGATTTTTGAATGGATCTGAGCCGTTCATTTTCTTTAATTAATCTCCAACGGCCCAGATGGTTTCCTGCTCTGTTAAGGCCGGGAATAGGGGAGTTAATCCTTCATTTATCTCCAATCATTCTCTCTCTCAAGGTGTTGGAAAGATGAGGAAGAAGGACGGGATTCCGATCGTCGGCGGAGCATCGGAGCACCGTTTCGAAATCTGAGTGCGGATCTATGGAGGAAAGTTCGTTGCGAAGATTTCCATCCGTGTAGTTTTTCCATGGCGCCAAAGTGGACTACAAGGGTAACGATTCTCTACTTGAGCATGTGAAACTCTTTCTTACTGCATAGGGAATCCCGCTCCCGCGAGTGTGCGGTGAGTGCGTGGTGTTCATTGGGGTTGATGTGAATAGTCCCCCTTGTGTTGCATATAGAGTCCGGAATCGTAAGTACGGGCATAGGAATTGTGTGTGAAGCCTACCCGGACGTGTATTATTTAGATCGGTGATGTTGCATTTGATATGTTTATCCGGAGAAGACTCCGTGCTTTTGGTTTTTCGGGTTTCTATGCGATAGATTGCAGCAGGGATCCTTGGAGGTTAGCTTCAAGGCGCACCCGAAAAATTGAGCGGAAACGTGTTCTGCTAACTTGGAGGTCTGGGAACCAGCCTTGATCATAACTGGGTTATGAGATTGTTTGGAAAATTTTGGGATCCGAGAGAAGCTTGCCCCGCACGTAGGACTTAAATTGCATATGCGGCGTGAGCAACGGGCAAGTGGAATTGGACCTAGGCTATGTGGTTCGGTTCGAGAGACCCGAAGATGGGGAACTGGACATTGGCATAGTCGGTAGCCTTAGACGGTGTTCAGAAAGGCTATATGTTCACATGTTGTTGCCATCCTGGGGGTGGTGGTGAAGACGCTGATTGGTCAGGATTCACCGTTAATGTCCCCTAAGTGCACAGGGTGTTTGGCCGTGCGAGCCTACACCTGTGGCATAGTATAGTTGCGCTTTATTATTTTATTGGGCTAATGATATGCAGGGAAAGAGCACTGCCGTCCCTAGTTAGGGGCGGGGTCGTTATAATTTGGTCGGCTTTTGGCTGACCGTTGCTTTGTTTGCCACTGTGTGGTGGAATATACTTGCAGGTGCTGCGGAGCCGAGTACCAAATAGCGGGCTGGAGCCCATGTTGCTGTGCTGGCCCTAGAAGGCCAAAGCGAATAGTTGTTTTTATTTTTATCATGTGTGGCCGCCATGCGAGCCGATGTATGTAAGACATGTTTTTATTAAGTAAACATTTGTAAGGCCATAAGGCCATGTACCCTTTTTAGTGTATTTGGGGTTTCATTCCTGTTGTGTGGATGTGGGCATTCTTGGATTTGGATTTAAGTCTTGGGTCCTTTCAACTTTAAAAGCTTCCGCTATAATGCTCTGTGTAGGACGTGTAGTCTTAATTGGATAGTTTGAATATTCTTATGTAACCCTTCCGACTGTCTGTGGTATATGGTGTCAGGTTCCAGCTGGACCTTCTGTTATATGCCATGCGATGGATGGGGGTGTTACAATTTGGTATCAGACTTCTGGTTATGGTCAGGCTTAAATGATTTCGTGGGCGAATTCTTTTAAGGGTGGTGAGCACATGTGTGCGTCATCATTATAACATTAAAAAGAACCCATGAATGTCCACTTAGGAATGCAAAATACTCGTGTTTGAGGAACCTGCGCATTCCTATAATTGCTTTTTGCAATTTTGTATGGTCACTTATTGGTGTTTTGTACGACCATACGTGACCGAGAGTGGCGCAGAGCCGACAGAACATCTGGTTTCTAAGGATTATAGTGCACCCAGTGGCGTACTTGAGACCCCTCCTTCATTTGAAACCGTAAGAACGATCGTTGAAGTGGTGCTCGCTATGACTAGTGCACAGCAGGGAAGCAATGTGCAACCTTTTGTCCCCGAGATGACTTCAATATCGGGTGGTGTGTTGGATCAAATGACAGTTAGAAGGCCATCAGGTCAGCCGTTGAACATGTGCTTGGTGTAGGGTACGCACTCGGTTGATGAGTATTTGCAGGCATTTATTTTGATAAGCCGCTACCCATGCTTTAAGTTGGAGAGCGAGCTATCGATAGTTGATAGATTCTATAGTGGTCTGCGTGACGAACTGCGAATTCTACTTCTAGGACCAAAACTAATGGGATTCCGAGCCTTGGTGGAGTCGGCTAGATCTTTGGAAGTGGATATGAGAAAAAATTCACCAGATACCAGTGTGTAGGGTATCGAACTCTGCAAGTCCTATGAGGGGTGCATCTCACAGAACGCTGAAGAAGAAGGTGACATCATCGACTAGCAAGATTACTTACAACTGTCATACTTGTGGCAAGAAAGGGCACTTTTTCCAAGTTTGTTGAGATGGTGCTCAGAAGACTAAGGAATCTACGTCAGGAGCGGATGAGGATTCTAGTGCCAAGAAAACATGGTTCAAAATGCCGGCTACCTCAAAGTCTGGATATCATAGGTGGTATAAGAAGGCTAGGACGTCGGGTCAGCCCCCCCTTTTGGTGCTTCAAGGGAAACTACATGCCGAACCTCGGGTGCTTGTTATAACTGCGGGAGACGGGGCATTTTGCACGTGAGTGTTGGAGAGGACGTGCAAAGTCCGAGAGGAAGTCTGAAGTGTATAGTCGGGGCCAGTAGGAGGCCAGGAAGCTCGCTGTCGTGGTGGCAGGTACGGTTTAAAGTTATAGCAGTTAACTATAAATACATGTCGTCCTTGTGCATGTTAGGTTAGAACTATTTGTTTGAGATTTGTCCTGACTTTCATTTATTTGGCAAGAGCACCGTTCGTTTGGGGCTTCGCGTCCCTGTTTACCCAAAGGAATTGTATTGCGTGTCGGAGTACATCTTCCGATGGAGAAAGACATAATGGATGTGTTGTTGACTAGTAGTGCTCAATGCGCGCTGATAGAATATGATGTAGTTAGTTTTGGGTTGGACGCGGTCTTTGGTGTGGACTGGCTCTCGGAGCAGCAAGTATGCATTGGTTGTAATTGCTTGGAGGTCAGTTGGGAGCTAGTCGTGAGATCGCATTTGGGTGCGTATAAGGGTTGGCAAGACTTAGACGTCTACCCCTATGGGGATCAAGGCAGTTCAGTCTGGGGCAGAGTTGTTTGTCACATTAGTGCAGACTTCGACGCCTAAGCCAAGTCTACACAACATTCCAGTTGTGTCCGAGTATCCTGATGTGTTCCTAGATGATCTCCCAGGAGCCCCTCCTCAGCGGGAGATAGACTTTACTATAGAGCTGGTACCGGGTGCCAAACCGGTGTCACGCTCCGCCTATCGGATAGCGCCAAGAGAGATGGCAGAGTTGAAGATGCAACTTCAAGAGATTCTAGAGCAAGGTTTTGTGCATCCAAGTTCGTCGCCTTAGAGCGCACCAGTTCTCTTTGTTAAGAAGAAAGATGGGAGCTTGCGGCTTTGTATCGACTATCGGGAATTAAACAAGCTTACGAAAAAGAATAAGTATCTGATTCCGAGGATTGACGATCTATTTGATCAGTTGGTTGGGTCAACAGTATATTCGAAGTTAGATCTGAAGTCCGGTTACTATAAATTGAGGATAAGGGAAAGCGACATCCCAAAGACAGCATTCAGTACACGGTTTGGGCATTACGAGTTCATGGTCATTCTATTTAGATTGACCAATGTACCATCTGTGTTTATGGATCTGATGAATAGGACATTCAGAGAGTACTTGGATCGGTTCGTGATAGTATTTATCGATGATATCCTGGTGTACTCGCAGTGCAAGGAGGATCACTACAATCATTTACACATGGTGTTGGAGACATTGAGGAGGAATCAGTTGTATTCTAAGTTCTCCAAGTGTGAATTCTGGTTATCCTCGATAGCATTCCTTGGTCATGTTGTCAGTGGAGAAGGGATAGCTGTGGATCCGGCGAAGATAGTGGCGATACGAGAGTGGCCTGCTTTTACTATAGTAGCAGAGGTCCGGAGTTTTCTGGGGCTTGCTGGCTACTACAGGCGCTTCGTAAAGAATTTCTCGCGGATAGCGCTACCACTCACAACGTTGAATAGGAAGGATCAGAAGTTTGTGTGGTCTCCGGAGTGCGAACAGGCTTTTGAGGAGTTGAAGAGCGGTTGACTACGCGCCTATTTTATGTTCGTGCAAGTGGAACCGAAGGGTTCGAGATCTATAGTGATGCTTCGGGTAGTGTTTGGGCTGTGTTCTGCTACAGCATAGGAGAGTGATAGCCTATGGTTCACGACAACTGAAGGTTCATGTAGGGAATTATCCGGTTCACGACTTAGAGTTAGCGGCCGTGATATTTGCTCTAAAACTTTGGAGCACTACCTGTACGGTGTGAAGGTCGATATTTTCACCGATCATAAGAGCTTGAAGTACCTGTTGGACCAAAAGGACCTGAACATGAGGCAGCGGAGGTGGATGAAGTTCTTAGGGGACTACACCTTCAAGATACATTATGTGACTGAGAAGGGAAATGCAGTGGAGGATGTGTTGAGTCGCAGGACTCCGGCGCAGGCCAACTGGTTATCAGTGCATGATGAGATATTGGTTCATGAGTTGGAGGCCTTGGAGATATCTTGCATCGACAAGCAATCTAGTGCTGAGGCGAAACTGTTTTGGACAGAGGTGCATTGTGACCTAGCTGATAGAGTTCGGCGGGCTTTGGTTCAGGATAACAACGTGAAGCAGATCTTGGATGAGTCATTGGATGGGTCAAATTCCCAGTTTGCTGTTGAAGATGGTTTGGTAAGGAAGGATGGTCGCCTATGCATTCCTAGTGCGGATAATCTTCGGGAGGAGTTGATGTATGAGGCGCATCATACCAAGTACTCGATCCACCCGGGAAGCACAAAGATGTATAGAGACATGAAGAAATTATTCTGGTGGCCAGGATTGAAGAAAGATGTAGCACATTATGTGGCCAAGTGTCGTACTTGTGCATTGGTGAAGGAGGAATGCCAGAAGCCCGGAGGTTTCTTGAAGTCCCTCCCTATCCCAGAATGGAATTTTGACGACATATCTATGGATTTTGTGCACGTGTTGTCGAAGTCGCAGAAGGGAACGACGGCATCTGGGTAGTCCGAGATAGGTTGATAAAGGTGTCGCACTTTATTCCGAACAGGAAGGAAGATCCGGTGGAAAAGTTAGCCAAACTCTACGTGGATTATTGTGCGATTGCATGGTGTGCCCCGCAGTATTGTTAGTGACTGAGATGGACGCTTTACGTCGAAGGATTGGAGGTTGGTGCATAGTATGTTGGGAACTAAGTTGAGTTTCAGCACAACCTTTCATCCACAGATGGATGGTCACACCGAGAGTGTCAACAGGACTATGGAGGACATGCTTCGCATGTGCATCCTAGATTTCGGAAAGCATTGTGAGATCACCTATATATGGTGGAGTTTGCGTACAACAACAGCTTTCAGCCGAGTATTGGAATGGAACCTTTTGAAGCCTTGTACGTGATGTAGCCACTACCGCGGACACTAGAGGTTAAGGGAATGAAACGAACGCCACACTCAATCCACAATCTCTCACGCACTAGATTCAATCGCAGCGCACTCGCAAGCGTGTTTTTACAGTTCACCAACGTACGTAGCCACTCCGCGGGAAGGTCAACGAACGGCGATAGGCCGACGTTCTCCTCCCAAGCTAAAAGGACCAATATTGGGTCCGACCGAGCGAAAGTTGTACCAAAAGAGATCTACCAAAGTGCGATCGAAAAACGGTAGATCTCTCCCAACAAAAATGCGGGGCTCGCC